>JBAMBO010003734.1:0-125530 GCA_037044535.1 Lordiphosa magnipectinata
TCGGGTCACGCAGCCGATAATCTGTGAATCATTTTCGTAATTTGTTCCATGGTGCAACTTAACGTAACTAAATGCATTGTTTTGACTTGGTGTTGCCCATGGTTTTCGCTTAGACATAAACACACACAAATATTGTAAATTTATCTCTCTATTGTATTTGCATGTAAGCTGCTCTCTGTCGGTTCGCGATCTAACGGCTTGCATTCTCTCGCTTATCTATTTAATTTCTTCTCGCTTGCATTTTGGGCATCCGCTGGCTTAGCCTGCCCACACGCATAGTTAGTTGCTTATCGTAGGTTGCAGTGGACAGTTGGTCCACTCTCCTAATTCTTGAACTCATTTGCTAATTGGAGGTTCCAGCTGACAGCCGGTTCCACTCCTAACCAGTCGCAATCTCGAAATCGTAGCGGACACTTGGTCCCAACCTTCGCTTGTATACTCAGTCTTTTCGCAATCTCAGCATCGAAGCGGACCTTTGCTCCCAGCTCAACTCGCAAATAAAAACCCGAAATTGAAACAAAAACCGTCTAATTTATTTAAATAAATCGCAACTAAAACTAACAAAAAAGCTTGTTAGTCAAACATTGGTGACCCCGACGTGATATGTGCACTAAACAATTATAAAATTATTAACAAATTGTGAACAATTCGTGTGCGCAAACTCACAAGCATTACCGGCACAGTTACTTTCCGAATTCATTTCGTTTCGTTGACCTGTGTGTGTGTGTGGTTAAATTGGTGAGCAGAAAAAGAATTCTGTGGGTGTGTGATCAATTCGCTTACAACAATAAAAAAAATATTGATCAAAAAACAATCGAGTTACATGGTCGTTTTATCTGTCGGCTTTTACATAAATACCGCAACGCCCGCGCCTGCGTAAACGCACACACACGCACACACATACATACATACATAGCAAGGCCCGTTGCTTTGAGTGCAGTTATTCAATTGCCGTTTATTTCGTTGCTGTTGTCTTTCGATTTTCGCGCATTTGTATTTTGGCTGCTGTTGCCATGCAAAACGCAATGGAAGAGCCAATCACGCGTTCGTCGTCTGCAAACAGGGTGCTGTTTCTAAAACTCAAGACTGCTTCAATTTATGCCCGCTTGCAGAAAGTGCAATCTATATTGACTGCCGAGTTTCTCAGTTCATGCGTCGACATTGGTTTAACAGTGAGATCGGAGCAGATTGAAGATTTGCAGAAATCGTTTGATCTCGCTCATGATAGCCTGGAATGCTTGAACTTAAATGAAATCGGGAGTCAGTTGCGGTTAGATTTCGATGACTTAGCGAAGTCATTAAATATATTAATTCGACTCGAAATTCGCCGGCGCCGCAATCCAATGCCATTAAGTTCAGCACAACACGAGCCCATATCGAATACGACTGCGTTCAACAACATTGTTCCCGATCCTGTTGGTGTTTTCAACCACGTACTTCCTGCACCCGTTGACGCACTTGAACCAGTTAATTCCGAGCCTGTTGCCGATTTCATCCATGTGGATCATGCTCCAGTTGATGAACTTCAACTCATTTTTACTGGTCGACTTGCTGCATTCAACCACACAGTTCCTCAGCCTTTTGCTGAGCGTGAACCAGTTGTTACTGATCCCTTTGCTGCATTGAACTACATAGTTCCTGCTCCTGTTGCTGCGCTTGAACCAACCGTTCCAGCTATTGCTTCTGTTCGCAAGTGCCTTGGTGTTGCTATTGATCCTCAACCCAAATCTGAAGCATCGACCGGGCCGCCTGCTGCGACTTTTGAGGTGGATTACAATTGCCGGACTGAACTTTGCTCTATGGTGTCCGCAATCCCAGAGATTCACCAGGTTGGTGCCAACATAAAGAATCGGAAGAACACATCGACATCGCCCAAGGATTCTACTTTGGATAAAATCTGGTTTTTTGGAATATCGATCGCTAACAATTCTCGTATCATTTGCATCGATAATCAACTTTTCGTTTTGCAGGCACACATCGCTAAGAGCTTTGGGCTAGGAAGACTCGACAACGCAGAAATGTTGCACGAATCCATCCCACTGATTCGCAACGTACATTGCTTGGAGCACTTTGGCGGGAAAGAGTTTCATCCTAACATTCGACTCTTATCGCCGCCGCCAATGCCTATGTTCCTGTTTCATTGCGCTTCGTCCCATGCACCACATTGGGTGTCAACTTTGTCTGTAGCCCTTTGTCTCTGCAGCGATGATGTGCTCCTACTTGCTGCTGGCGTCCCATGTCAAAATAGGATCGGCCAAACTGTTAAATGGCGTACCTTGCCATGTCGCTTTATATTCGTCACGGATTTTGGAATATACTTTCCTAAAAATAGCCAACCATTTACAAACGAAAAATTATCGGATACACCGACTGATATTGGGGCAGCCAGGTCGGCCACTGATGAATGTTTCAGATACATTAGCTTGCACGTTCAAAATGTGGACTACTCAGCAATGACAATCATCGTTTTGATAGAATCTACCATAAGAGGAAGTCACCCCAACTTCTTTGTCTACGTTACTAACTGGCATGTAACGTTCTACAGCAGGAATCCGGCCACTTCTTCCAGCTCACGGCCAACTAGGTTGCTGCGTGGAGCAATTCTATTCAATGACCTGACCTGGATCGAGCAAACTAAGCTGGTGCCTAATTCGTCTGTTCATTATGCTTTGCTCATTATGTCACTACCAGATGCCAGCAAATATCTATATCGTAATACTACTAGAGCATCTGTACAACTCGGCACACATTTGTTAATGCGTCTCTGGAAAGCTTTTTGCTGTTTGAAACATCTTATTGCATCTCGATCGCTGGACTTGGAGATTCATCAGTTCATCATTCAGCTCTACCGATGTCACCTTCAAATTGCTGTCACGACCAGCTCCCATAATCTCATGTTCATGACGGAACCTCGAAATTATATAGCATTCATTTGGATTGGATGCTGGGCAAGTGATGGAAAATGGCTTGTGGCAAAGCATCAGCGTCGGAGCTATCTATTCACACAATTTAGATGCGCTCGCAAGGAGTTACGCTTGATGCTGATTCAGAAGACGAAACATAGACTACCCTGCTCGTTCATGGACTTGCCTGTTGCCAATCTTGGAGAGCAACAATCCTGCTTAGACTGCTTCACTGTAGTCTTTAACTCTCATCTTCTTGTTCTAGGTCTGGCTGTCAATATCGCTGTCGACAACAATAGGACCCATTCTCCTTTGCGGGTGCTGCTGCCAGAAGCGCATCAGTGGCGCACTCCGAAGCCTGTTTGGGCGATCGGCAACTTGTTTCTGGTTAGAGACGAGAATCTCCTACTCTTGAAATGGCCGTTAGCACGAGTGGTCGAGCTAATTTCTGGAGGAGATGGTGCATCCCGAGTGGCTCTGTTACGAACTACAATTGGAGTTATAGTGCGAGCAGTCATATGCGGCTGCTGCTCCTTATAGATGACGTCGTCTGTGCACCAGCATGGACTATACATTCCTAAGACAGTTGTCGGCGAAACATGGCTGCTTCCCTTGGTCTTTGTTGAAAGGCTGGCTTTCAACGGGGGGAGTATGTCGGGTCACGCAGCCGATAATCTGTGAATCATTTTCGTAATTTGTTCCATGGTGCAACTTAACGTAACTAAATGCATTGTTTTGACTTGGTGTTGCCCATGGTTTTCGCTTAGACATAAACACACACAAATATTGTAAATTTATCTCTCTATTGTATTTGCATGTAAGCTGCTCTCTGTCGGTTCGCGATCTAACGGCTTGCATTCTCTCGCTTATCTATTTAATTTCTTCTCGCTTGCATTTTGGGCATCCGCTGGCTTAGCCTGCCCACACGCATAGTTAGTTGCTTATCGTAGGTTGCAGTGGACAGTTGGTCCACTCTCCTAATTCTTGAACTCATTTGCTAATTGGAGGTTCCAGCTGACAGCCGGTTCCACTCCTAACCAGTCGCAATCTCGAAATCGTAGCGGACACTTGGTCCCAACCTTCGCTTGTATACTCAGTCTTTTCGCAATCTCAGCATCGAAGCGGACCTTTGCTCCCAGCTCAACTCGCAAATAAAAACCCGAAATTGAAACAAAAACCGTCTAATTTATTTAAATAAATCGCAACTAAAACTAACAAAAAAGCTTGTTAGTCAAACAATGTAATTGTATAAAAAATGTATAAAATTGGGGAAATTTGCAAAAATTCTTTTTCTTGAGCTTAGATTATTATTAAAAATATATAGATGGCATATATAGACGGTTAAATGGAAGTTGTAGACCGAGCAAATGAAAGGTGTGCCTTGAAAGTTCCAAAATATTGGGAAATTTCTAAAGTGTTCATTAATTTCAGATTTTGATGAAGATTTTATGGACGGCTAGAGTACACGGGTAAATAAAGAAGTGGAACAAATGGTCAAAAAAATCGCGAAATTTCAAAAATTCTCATTTGAATTTAGATTATCATAAAGAAGGGTAAACCGGCGGGTAAATAAGAGGAGTAGATCAAATGGTCAAGGAAATCGCGAAATTTGCAAAATTTTCAAATGACGGTTGGATAGATGGCAATTGAAGACGCGTATATTAGAGGCTTAGACGAAAAACCGCGAAATTTGTAAAATTTTCATTTGACTATTTACGAAAGCGCAGCAAATTGTATAGGCACTCGGAAACTCCAGAATTATATATTAATCCCTTCCTGATATGTGGATGCTGAGAATATACCTCTCCCGCACAACTACATTGTGATCTTTGGGTCTAGGGATATTTCCGTTCCGCGCCCATTTCTAGTAAATATAAGAGATAAGAGATAGTGCATTTCACAGAAATTTCGAAATTGAAAGCGACAATATTTTTTTTTATAAAACTTCCACACCTTGTTGAGGCAACTTGACCTCATGGTAGCCGTTCTTCAATTAATATTCAATTCAAATTTGGTTTCCCTCTTTTTCCCCACCCCCTCTTCCCACGCACCCTCCACTCTTCCCCCACTCTTCCACTGTTCCTCACTCTAAGCCCACTGTTCCCCCCTCTTCACTCTCTTCGTCCACTCTTCACCCCCTCTTCACACCCTCTTCACCTCCCAACTCCCCCTCTTTCCCGCCCCACCCCTTCATCATCCCACTCCACCACACACCCGCAAATACACAACCCACCTGCAGTATGCACACTCACACCCATCATACAACTATCTCAGGTATGGCGATCAGCCAACATTTTTAACTAGGCGCTTTTACTTAGAGCGCGAGAGAGAGTAAACGACACACATTCAGTCAAATAAGGTATGCGTGTAGAACAAAAAACCCATGCAGAAACAACAATAACAGAAATGTCGTGAGAACAATTGGGAGCGTAACTCTTATCCCTTTGCGACTGTTGTTGGTTTCATTTATGTATGGAGACAATACAGAGAAAATAGAGAGTTATATCCCAGACAGACAACGTTGTCTTCCTGTATTTCAAAACAGTTTGATTCCAATTCTTTTAGCCATTTATGAATCAAACATTTTTTTATCGCTTATTTTCGGCATTTTAATTAATTAAATGTTGAATTGATGAAGTTGATTTTCAAAAGGAAACGGACTTGCAAAAAAATCAGAAAATGGTGAGCACAGAATCACAAAAAGAACACATTAACCCTGGCATATTAGGAATATAATGTATCTGAAATATGTCATTTCATAAAAAAATAGGTTTTTTACATATTTTGCATATTTTGCATATATTGCATATTTTGCATATATTGCATATTTTTTTATGTAAATATGCAATTTATGCAAAATGGTTTTAAGCGGACTTAGATCGTTTTTCCATAAAAATAAGATGTGTGCAATCAGAACTTATATCGGACATGCGGTTCAAAATATGTAAATATGTAAAATCCGATGTCTAGTAATGAGTACGGTTGTACAGTAGAATTCAACCAGAAATTACGGTTGAAAATGCTCCAACCAACAAAAATAGTTAATTTAACCATTGCTTACAGTAAACTTATAAGTGTAACAATTTTGAAAAAATATCGAAATAAATTTGTTCCATACCATTTTTGAACGATTGTCAATTTAAGCGGAATCCAACGCGAACAAATCTTTTTAACGCCAAGGTATTCATGCAAAATCTTACATAAGCTGGTGGAACAAATGTTTAGGGATGCCTGAATGTCACATGACGATCTTGCATTATCAGTTCACGCACAGCATCGATGATTTCTGGCACAACAGCAGATTTTAAACGACCTTCGCGTAATTCGTCGCTGAGCGAACTACGGTCACAATTAAATTCACTATACCAGCGATATACAGTGGTTTTTGATGGTGCTTTGCTACAAAGAACTGAGTTCATCGACATACTCTTGTTTTTGATAATCAAAATAATCCAAGGAAAACCTTTTCTCGAAATTTCAATTTTAAGCGTAGTACGGAGACGCTGACAATTTTTGCGGAGCCTATCTAATTACATAGCTCAGGAAATCCGCTCATGAAAATTGTCAGTACGGAGCAACCAACAATTTGCTCTGGCAATTGCTTGGACTCGTTTTCGTGAAAACACGTTTTTTTGAAAACAGCTGATAAATTGTCGAAGGGGGGGGTCTGAAAATTATGAAACTTGTTTGATAATTGTCACAGGTACCTTAAAGAATTGAGCACACAATGAAAAAAATTAAAGCAAAGAAGACCAAAGACAAAAATACAATTTTTTGGACAACTGAGAGGTGGACAAACAAGTGGAGCTGATCAAAGTGGACTAGTCGCAACCAATTTTATGGAATCTGGCCAATAAAAAGCATTTCGATACCCCCAGCTGCATCACTTGTGGCGGAGAATCCCTCTCTGTATGCTTCTCCCGGCATGCCAGTTGCCCAATGTATGCACACCAGCCGAGTCTAAACCTTCGCAGTCTCCACAGCCCACGGGACGGCCCTACAGCTAACGGCCAAGCAGCCCTAAGCTGAAGTCTCCACAGCCCATTATAGTAGTGGCTCCTTGGGCTTACTGTGGTAGCTTCTGTTGCTACTGTTGTGGCCACCTTTAAATCCGTATTCACCTAGTTTATCCTCTAATACGCCCAGCGAGTATGATCCGCCTCCAGTCTATGAAGCTGGATATGAATATTGCCTCTGGTTTAATATGCGGCCCAGCAATTTTAATCTCCAGATGCGTTTTGTGTTGTCTTTATAGCAGTATGCCTAAGTGGCTAAGTTCTGCTCCCGCAGTCCAAAATAAAGGGCTTCTACCGCCCCACACAAAATGCTTCCATTAAATAGACCATGGCACTAGCACAGACAACTGAATTTCCCCTACTGACTTCCATTTTCAATTTTATATACTCTTATTTTATTTGAATTAGCCCGCATGTTTTTTATACACACAACAGCTGATTTCTGTCTGTTGCCTGGTCACACTACATTGTCTGAGCGGCTCTGGAAATTATCAAACAATTTCCGCTCCGCAAAAATTGTCAGCGTCTCCGTACAACGCTTTACTGTAAACAACACAAATGTCGCTCGTACTTAATAAGATTATGTCAAACTTTTTTTGGTATTAGCAGATTTTAGCTATTGTAATTAGTGTGACCAGAATTACCGAGAGGGTCAGAAAGCATTCTTTTGCCAAACTGGAGCGATAAACGAGAAAGGAAAGCTAACTTCGTCTGTGCCGAAGTTTTTATACTCTTGAAAAAGCTCGCTCCAAAGGTGAGCGATTTCGACCAAACTTCGCAGAGCAGTTTGAAAACCTTTAATTTTAATAATGACCGTTCCGACATATTAGCAGCGTGCAGCCAAAAAAAGACTCTGTGCAAAATTTTAGCTTGATAGCTTAAAAACTAAGGGACTAGATTGCGTAGAAACAAACAGACGGACAGACGGCCGAACTGACAGACAGATGGACGGACAAAGCTCAATCGACTCAGTTCGTCATGCTGATCCAGAATATAAATACTTTATGTGGTCGAAAAGTTATAATATACTGTATAAGGTCAACAGGGTTACCCAGGATTGGCTGCCAAAATGCAAAGATTAATACACTGAAAAGGTTGCAAGATAAAGGCAAAACATTTAAACTTTTTTTAAAACGATTTATTAAAAATATAGTTGTATAACTACTTAAAATTAGTAAAACAGTGATTTTGGTGACGCCTCACCTACACAAGTCCGACCTGAACGCAAAACTTTAAACATGATTTTTCGAGACAACTTTTATCAAGCTGGCGTCCTGTCGTGAGTGTGAATTTTTGACGCAAGGTGAATTTAATAAAACGGTGACGTACTCCTTATTGGTGAGAAGCCATCATTTTTTTTAACTTGCTCTGTTATGGTTTCTGCTGACAGAAAACAAAAAATTTTCGCTAATAAATAAATCGAAATAGCTCAAAGCAAATTATAATGTTTCAATTCAAAATTAAATAAAGTTTTTCACAACCGCTCTCGACGACGTTGTTATTTGTACTTTGTAGAAGCCTCTGTAAAGCGTTTGCTTACAAGATATTCCATCCCACTTCCTTCCGTCACAATGTAAATGTTTTGTTCTTAAACAGGAAATTTAGTTTCCATGCTGAGGATCTCGAAACTCTTTTGAATTAAGTTCTTCTTCCAAACGTTATACCAATCCTCAATGTAATTTTGTTTATTAATTACCTAAATTGTCTCCCAACCGATTCTCCTACAGAATTTCAGAAGTTTGAAAGTCGGGAATCGTCTTAAACTTAATTCCCCACAAATCAATCATTGAATTGCTCGCTTAGGTATTCCCCAGTATTGCTTGTATGTAGGTGAAAGAGAAAGAAATTTCTGGTTGCAGAATTTAGTAATTAATTTCAGGCAGAAATTTCTATTTGAAAATATATTTCCCGGTCGAAATTTAAATTATGCAGGAATTTTTCATGAGCGTCGCGTCTCCTAATCGCCACCGTTAACTCAATGAGTTAAAAAAAAAAAAGTATTATTTTTCTTAGAATTCCTCAAATCAAGTAGGCTGGCAGTATACTTTCATATGGCAAGCTAGTTGTAGGTGAGGCGTCTGTAGTATTTCTCACTTACTTCCAAATAACCTAACAAGCAACAACAAATCTAAAATAATATTTTATTTACATCCCATTTTTTTCTTCGAATTTTTCAAAAACATGGCTGACGAAATAAATGCCCAAAACTTGATTGAACGCTTAAGGCAAATTAATGAACCAACCAAGTTGGAAGACCTGTTACAAACATTTGTAAAGGAAAGCATGGATGAACAGCAGTTAAGGAGCGTCGAACAAAAGGTAAAGCATTTACTTGAAGCTGCTTTGCGGATGGGAGATATCCAAGTATACAATCAACACTATATTGCATCCACACACGTGGAGGATATTGAGAAGCAGCTTAATTTAGATTTAATGAGCAGCTCGAGTGATCGCAGCTTAAATTCTATGAGCGAAATAAGCATGGACGCTTCGTGCGATGATGACGAAGACGGCTTTCATTAGAAGAAAACAGAAGGTAATTAAATTCAGCAAAATATTTCGGGATCTTTTCAAGCTTAATGTAAGCTGATCAGAGCAAACACCGGCTGTTTGAATACTGAAGATGGTACAGGCAAAGAGTCTAGAAACAGAATGTTAGGAGTGTGTCGAGACAGACCAAGACAAACGAATTCTGTCGAACTAATCGTGTCTTCTTTAAAAATTGTCTTCTGGCTTTCTTTTGAATGGCCGTTAGTTATCTTTGTAATAGAAGAGTTCGCTGAAGAGCTAGCAAACCTTCTCTCAATCCGTCAGTTTGGCAGACTTCAAAATTGATTTAAGCCTTTGATGAAAGAACCCTAGGATCACTTAAATTATTCCATTAAGGCTTCATTGCAAGAAGGTACTTAATTTCTTTCGAATGGATACCGAGCTACACTGGTATATCCTCTGCAGGTTATTTTGAATTCCTAGGGTAAAACCAGGCACAATCAAAATGGGGGAAAATGCCTGACTGTGACCACTAACGAACATATCCTCTCCTACACTTTAGTAAAAACAAGATTAAAACTTTGATAGAAGCAGGGAATCAAACCGGAACCGTATACAGAAATGAACTCGTTTAAAATCCGAGCCAGAACATTAACCATAAATATGATTTTCCCAATTGGTTTGGGAACTAATATTTTTGGAACCGAAACATTTAAACGATACTGTCACGGTTTCAAGCTTTTTCCTTTTTTTTTTTTAAATTTCATTGCCTTAATCTAAGATTTTCTTGGCTCCTTCACGGACGTTCGACTGGGACAGACTGGTGACTAAAACTAGAAAAATTTTGTCTTTGCCACAGATTCTGTTGAGAGTACGCCTTGTCTATGACAGTGACTTGACAGTGACTTGACAGTGACTTGACAGTGACTTGACAGTGACTTGACAGTGACTTGACAGTGACTTGACAGTGAATTGACAGTGAATTGACAGTGAATTGACAGTGAGTTGACAGTGAATTGACAGTGACTTCTACCGAAACTCACGTACCAGTTAAATTCTATAACAAAAGATCTCTTACTGTTCAATCTACATAAGATATCAGGAATCGAATACTACCTTCTACCGAAACTCTCACACCAGCACCGGAATCGAAATAAGAAATAACCGCGTTTTGATGGTTTAGTATAGTTGAGTTACTAGGCGCCGCTCATACATATTTGAGCACTTCTCTGTACCTTGTGTAAAGTGCTCAGGACTGACGGTTTCCCGAGTGCTGGCCACCATACTAGTCCCCAGTATACAGCATATTTTTTTCACAGTTTAAAACGGAACAATATCAACTCAAAAGAGTGAAAAAAAACAGTTCATGCACTGTTTTTGGTACCGTTTGGGCTCCGACTGATATTTTCTGCGGCTTTCATGGTTAGCGAGGAAGAAGAGGAGACGTTACCACAACTTCTATGCCACTGTCCCGATTCTAATTAACTTTTGTGAAGTAGCCAAAACAGAACATAATAAAACACGAGTTTTTCTTTTGATATTTTTATGGTAAAAGTTTATTATTTGTAACTTTATTTTTTAGTTTTTCTTTCTTTGCCCATTTTGTTTTTGTTTTCATGTTTAAATGTCTATAAAGTATATATAATATATATTTCTGCATTTTTTTGTAATTTTACCTTTGTGGCTTGTATTTTTTTGGGTTTTTTATTTTTATTTTTATATATTTAACTTGCCAGTTGTTCATTTGTTTTTTTTTTTTAAATACTTATTTTGTGTATAATAATTATTTTTATTAATAATAATTTTAATTCTTGTAATTATAACTTGGTTTACTTGTTCATTTTCATAATTTTCTGCTCCTTTTATGTGTGTGTGTGTGAGAGTTTTGCATATATGTATGTCACCCCATATACGTCGCCCAGTGTTGGCAAACGAAAGAAAATTTACATGTTTGCCTGGCAATAATATTGTAATTTAATTCTACGTTTTGTTTGATATATAATTTTAATTTTTTTTTTTGTGATTTAATTATTGTGTGCCGCTCTCTCTCTTTGTGTGAGTGTGTGTTTCTGTTCCGGAAAATAGTCGAGAGAAAAAGAAACATAATTTAGGCAAAACATTATATTTTTAAAGAAAATTTGGCGGCTTGTCTAATCTTCATTTTGTTATTGTTTGCTGTACTCGGTTGTATATAATTTATGTTTGCTTTAGGTTTATTTATGTATGTAGGTTTTCTTTTCTGGTATGGCATATAAATAATGTGTTAAAATATATATTAAGTATTAAAATATTGTATAGTTTTCTTTCATTTGGTTTTTGGTTTTCCATAATTAATTAATAGTTTAGCTTCTGCTTTAATTGTGTGGTTTCAACAATCTCTTGCGACGCGGCGCAAAAAATTAAATTGAATATATATAGAGATATATATATGTATATATACATATATATTTCTTAATGTTTTGTTTTCGGTGTTTACTTTCATCCTTTTTTTGGTTTCATGAACGAATGCACAAATTTTTACACACTTCGTCATTTATGTTGAGTTAAATTTGTTTAATGTACACATATGTATAATAGTATATAATATATAATATAGTTTATATAAAGACTTTTGTTTGTTGAGGGGGGGGGGGGACACTTGCTATTTGAAATTATTTTGCCAACTACATTTGTCTATTAGGGGTTTCATTATTTGTTTTTTTTTTCTAACTCGGCTTGCAGTTAATAAATGTAATAAACAAACACTGCGGGTCATTGGGATAGAGCCAAAGGGTAGTAAGGTTGTCAGAAGAATATTTCTAAAAATTTTATATTGTTGATCGAATCTGGTTATAGAAATTCTATAAATCCATTGAATATATTAAAATTTTAGTTTGAAGCCCGGTCGAAATGGTCTTTAACCAAACCCAATTAAAATAATAGCTTTAATACTTTAAACAAGTTTAAATTTATTCCTCTCTTTATTTCAAATTTCTTTGTTTAAAGGCAGAATTTATTTTAATTAATTCCATTTTTAACATGTTCTTAGACCACTGTATTGAATCGTATAAGATTGACATAATGCAACATCTTAACTAAAGGTCAATCAGGTCAACCATAACTCCATGTGCAATGCGGTAGAACTTGCAATGAATTAAATCGACATATTCGACTTAGAAAAATACTAAAATTCTTTATTTTCATTGTGTACAAGGTTGGCCATATTCGACGGACCCATCGGGCAGCACTATCACTTTTGACAGCAATGCCAGATCGACTAATTACATAGCGCGTTTAAAGTGTCAGTCCAAGTAGATTTTTAACATGGAACAGTACACGCCACGCGAACGCTCTCAGATTGTTGAAATTTACATTCAACAACGGGACGGTAAAAAAACAAAATTGCCAAATTCAAATCCTCAAGAGGCACCTCTTCTCGATGAAAAAGTCACTGTTTGGTGCGGCGTTTGTGCTAAAATGGTTATTGGGCCGTTCTTTTTCGAAGATGAAGATGGCCAAACGCTTAACGTCAATCAGGAGCTTTATCGCGATACGAAAACCAATTTTTTGATGCCAATTGTTCGTCGAAAGCGTATGGTGCACTACTGGTTTCAACAACTTTTTTAGTTTACTAAAAGAATTGGCTTCAATTATTTTAAATATAAAGAATTTAAAAATTCTTGATGAAAGAATTTTGTTTTTCATTTTAAATGGGACTTAAATGAAACTTCGTTAAACCTTAAAATGAGATTTACTTGAAATTTCTTGAATTCCATTATGTTAGTAGATCTGACTAGGGGTATTTTTTTTATACAAAAAAATACGTTCGGAAATGAACACCATGACATTTACTGTCCAAATGTCAAATCTTTTAAGAACTTGGAAGGAAATGGTCAGAACAATGGTTGAGCAAGGACTATGACTGGGATACTTGCACGCATGTAATTTGCACACTACTGCTTTGAAAACACATTGAACTGTATTTTTTAATGTTTCCATAATATTATTTCGAAGAATTATCATTCAACAAAATTAAGTTATTGAATTAGTCTCGGAGAGAAGCGATTTCTATTCAATGTACCTATTTTCTCCGTAAATGCTCTTCTGTGGGATTTGAGAAGGCAACCAGATCCGGAAGATCTTAAGACTTGAAGTTTTCAGTTCATGGCCCGGTTTGAAGGACTCAAATAACCCGAAACGAACCGGATTCAGACCTGTTTGCAGCCTTAATAAAAACATTCACCTACAGAGAAGGAGCGGTATAGGCTTATCGCTTTAAGAGTTGTGTTGGGATGATAGTGAACAAAGTTGAGTTGTTCTCTTTACTGAACAAGTGAACATGTTCTTCTTCAATTGTTCACTTTTGTTCAGTAAGAGTGGTTGAGTTGTTCTTGCTCAGTCAGTTATTTAGAGTGAATTGTTTAGAGTAAGTTGTTCAGTTGAAATTGCTCAGTCAGTTGTTCAGATGATTGTTCAGTGGATTGTTGTTCAATGTGAGTTGTTTAATTGACAAGCAAGTGAACAGCTAATCACCTAGAACAAGTACAACTGAACAGGTGAACAACTGAACACGTGAAAAATTTAACAAGAACAAGTGAACAACTGAGCAATTTCAGTAAATTGACTCACTTCGAAAAAAGAACAAGTGAACATGAGATACTGGCTTCTGCATATCCTACGAGGCAGAACTTGTTTTTTGGCGGGCACGATTCCCATAAGCCTACTGGCCAATGAGATAAAATTTTTGACCGCGACTTCCACGATTAGAACATTGACTATTAAACTGTTGGAGGTGGAATCAAAGTACAAACTCCTTATTCCACAAGCAACTACATGCCAATATTTTGTACATTTTAATGACTCTGACCTTAGTTCAAAAGTGAAGTTTTCTTTGCTACTTTGTGAAATAGCTTCAAATCACTGTTACCGAAAGCGATATTTTGGCTCTACCCTTATGACAAGTAGTGTTTGGTGTGAGTGGATGTGTAAGAAATCGTTTAAAAAGTGCTTCTTTAGTGGTTTCAAATAATAATAGCAATGCCAGCATGTTTTCTTTCTTTCTGGTTGTAAAAATGTTCTTATTTACGTATTTTTATGTTTTTTTTTCCTTTATATTTTGATTTTGAAACCATTTTACTTTAATATTTAATTCATTTATTTTCTTCTGGTATTATTTTCCTTTTTTTTCTTTTGTTTCAGAGGAACTAATGACAATGCAAGCTTTTCTCTTTTGAAATCATACTGAAAAATTCTTGGGTTTTTGTTTAGAATTATTATAAATTTTTTTTGTTTCTTATTTTAGGTGCAAGTTTTTGTTTTGTTGTCTTATTTCCATATGGCTGCTAATTTCTTATTGTTTGCTTTTAAAGGTGCTCTTTAAAAATTTGTTCAAATCAAAATAAAAGACTTTTTTGTGGTTTGATTAAGTGTTGATTAGTTTTGAAATATATATGTTTTGCAACTGAAATGAAAGTGAGGACTTTAGTACAACATAAGAACCAAAAGAATTTTTTTAAACGTTGTGTGTGCGTGTGTGTGTGTATTTGCTAAAATACGGACGGATTTTTAAACGGAAAGTATAGGTAAAAGTTTATATAAGAAGCTGCTGTGGCATTAAAATTATCTTTGGGAGATTTTTTTGGAAAACCGTTTTATAATCTTGCAAAGGGTATCAAGCCCTTATTGTATAATGTGCTGATATTTGGCACAGTGCTCTTTATTCAGTCCGTTCTGTTGAGGATTCTAAGCAATTGCAGTTCGTCTAAATGAAACAATTTAGTTGAATTTGAAATCAAAAATTAAGCTCTAAGTGTTCTCTGCCGAGCTTGATTACTATTCTTGACGGGCAATCAATGGAACTTCATTTAAAGATTCTCATCATGTTCCTTAAGGCTTTGGATCTGTTTGCGATCATTTTACCCGTTCACACAGTTTATGGCCACTGGGCCATTTGAATAAGAAAATGTGTTACCTGAACAGAGAACAGAATAGGGAATGTATTGTACGCTTTTTATACTCTGTACCAAAGGTACACAGAGTGTATTAAGTGTGTGCAGAAGAATGTAAAAGGGAGAAGGAATCCTTTCCCCGACCCTCTTGGTCAGTATAAACAGCCATGTCCGTCTGTATGAGATCTCAGAGATGGTAAGAGATAGAGATTTGACATGTAAAGGATATTAACTTCTTATACTTGCAGGCAGATCAAGTTTATTTTTGATTTTTGCCACGCCCCATCCTGCCCCCGCAATTTGGAAAAAAGGACATATCTCCCACAGTTTTGTAGATAGATGGTTTGTTCCTTCTAAAGATATTCAGTAATCAAAACTATTTTATCGATTTGCCGGGTGAACAATACCCAAAAGTCAGTTCCAATTAAAGGTCAGTTTTGAAATGGTTACAGTAGTGGCACCATCTATTGGTCAGTTTTAAACATTAAGTAGTGGCGCCATCTATTGGTCAAGTTATGACCAAAATAGCCTGCTACTGCAGGTACAGAGTATATTACAGTCGGGCTGGACCGACTTTCTTACTTTTTTATTAAGAAAATTTATATGTAAAAAATGAAATAAAGCAAATAGACGTAGCGGCGTGCTTGCGACTGACTCGTTGCATAGTTCGGCCCTCAGGACCTATGTTTGGGAAACTCTACCCTTTTTCATAATATCTGATATTATTCGCTTAACGCAAAACTCTTGCAAGGTTATAGAAACTTTGGCTGGGCCAAAGTTGGCCTTTGGCGGTTTTTTTTTAGCTTTCTTGTTTTGTGTTTGTGTGATGTATGATATTTCCTGGCTAAAATCTAGACTATTAACTATATTATTTTAATTATTATTATTTATTTCATTTTAATAGTTAATAATATGTAATCTCGTTTAACCCTCGTCCTCTTCTACGTGGAGGGGGGCTTTTTTCTTTCTATTTACAATATAAATTCGCTTTGACCACTTTCTCATCTTTACATACGATACTTAGCCTGCTCTCATCCATTTGTTGTGTTTTGTAGTATTTAGCTTGAATCTAATATTTGGCTAAATTACTAAAAGATAACATTTTTATCTACAAAAAATAACTTTTGTGGGAGAGGTTAGGAGGAAGGGTTTGGGTTGACCTTAGCTCGCTAATAAATCTGGTTTAGTCATAATAATAATAATAATTGTCATAATAATAGTATAATATATATATATATATATATAATTCATCGTCTATATAAATATGACTAGATTTTCTGGTTTTTAAAAATGTTTAAATTTTCATTTTTGTTTTGTTTTTTTTTTTTGGTTTGTTAAATGCACTTTCTGAGCTTTCGTACAAGCGCCGCCAATTATTGTTGCTGTTGTTGTATTCCTACATACATATACACATTTATGTATATGCCTACCTTATACTTGCTTTCCTGGTACCAACTATGCCCCAGCAAAAATCTCTAATCGTTAAGCAAAGCTTTCTAAAGTTCAAATTTAAGTGCAAAAAGGCTTAACAAAAAAACTGTTTTATATAAGAATTGGTTTTGTTTTTTAATTGCATATATTACCCTGTATCCTATAAGTTATTTGTGTGTGTGTGTGTGTGTGTAAGTGTGTTTGTTAGTAAAATAAAACCAAAAACCCAAAATGCTATCAAAAAGGCAAACGGATATGCACTCCTCCCTCATATACATTTTCTTTTAGTGTATATGTTGGGCCCGTGTAACTGTGTTAAGGATTAATGTCTGTCTAGTGTTAGGTTAGTCCTTGGTTATGGTGGGGTTAAGTGCTTTTCTCAAGTTTTTTCTTTTGTTCTATATAATTTGTATACCTGCAGAAAAGTGTATCTAAATATATTTTTGATTATTAAGTTCTAAACTTGGACTCCAGTGTTTATTTATTTTTTGGTTGTTTCCTTCTGTGTTCATGTTTTTCTGTTTTTGTTTTGGTAAGCTTCATTCACTACTTTGTCTAAACCGTTGTTTTTTCCATTAACTAGCATAGTATAATAAATAATGTTAGTTTAGTAAAACATTCTATAAGAATGCTGTCATTTGCATAAAAATACAGTTATATATATGTATGCCATAGGACAAAAATCTATTCAGATTAAATACCTTAAGAGTTAAGTGTTGTGATTTAATTTTGTTTTTCATTTAAGGAACGATCATCGATAAGAGACTTTCTGTTTTTGTTAGTAAATTTACAATACTTAATTTTAAATATTATAAATATTTAGTTAGTTTTAGATCTCATAAACTAAATATAGACGAAAGTAAGTTAATAGGGAAAGGCAAATCAAATGGAAAAGCAATTTCGTAATAGATTTCTTGTTGCCAATTAGGTGATCCCTTCATTTATTACTTTTCAGTGGCCTACAATTGGTTAATACGTATTGAATTTGTTTGATATGATGTGCTTTGTATAATGTTTAATTTGTGTGCGGTATATTGAAAGGTTATAGAAACCGGATTAAAAACCAACTGATCAGCTGTAAAACCTCTAAGTTGAAATGGTCTGATTTAAGAATGTTTTTAATTTTAGCAGTTAGTTTTTGTGACCAGAAATGGAACCAAAATAACTTAAAATTAAAAAATAATACATAAGTAAATAACTTATAAAGTAGAAAAGAACGGCACCAAGTTCAATAAATGAACGATAAGGATATTATACAAAAGCGTGTTATCATAGATTGCTAATGCGAGGTGCCTTCACTGTGCCCTTGATTCAATTGGCATAACGAACGAGGACGATTTCACACATAGCGCTTCTATGAAGTAAATAGAAGAAAACCAGTATCAAGAAGCATTAAACCCAAGGTTTCTGTTCGATCCTTGATCTATATCCTGCAGTTCGGCTTATTACTGAAAACATTTCTGATTTTGAAGTAACTGAAAATCTTATTCTTGAAATTACACTACAGAAAAAGTATTTCGATATTAATCATTTTCCGATCGATATTATACACATTCTCATCCTTTAAAAACTGAGCTAATGATTTTCAGTTAAGAAGGGAGAAAACTGATGACGTTCAGTTATAAGGTCCACGCTAATCGAGAAAACGGATGATTTTTAGTTATAAGGTCCACCCTTATCGATAAAGCTGATGATTTTTAGTTATAAGGTCCACCCTAATCGAGAAAAATGATGATTGTCAGGTCGGGCCCCTCTTATTTTCCGATTCTCTATCCCGATTTCCATCCTTTATTGCAATTGGTAATGGTTCTTATACCAAAAACTTTATTTGGATCGCTAATTAAAAGCTAAAATGCAGCATATACTCCTCTGATACGATTTTAGATTTATCCTCTAAACTTTCTTAGAAAAAGTCCTTATATTTGATTGTTCTTTCAGAACTGATTCAAAGCGTGGCGAAATCAGGCGGACAGTTTCGAATGTTCGAAATTTAGTTAGTTAGGGACTAAATTTAGTGGAACGGTGCATAATTTGGTTCATGAAAATCAAAAATTCGCAACGTTAAATATTTCGGTAAATGGATTTTGCAGAATTTGCAGAATTTATTTCCTTCTATAATTTTCAATTAGATTAGAATTCATCCACATTGTCTTACCAGTAATAGATATTCAATATAATCTTGTGTTAACCAAATATAAAATAAATATAATTCTGAATTATTCCTTATTTAAAGCATTGCACTAAGCAAAATAAATTTTGTGTGTACAAACATAGTCTTATAGTCAATATATAGTCTTTTTAATAGTCAATATATCGATTCAGTCCACTCAGTTCAAATAAGGATCGGAGCTACATATTACCAAAAGAGGCTGCGTAGCTTACGTCATCGCCGATTAGAAATTCTATACTTGAGAGATATGCTGGTATAAAATGCTGATCAGAACTGCACTCAAAAAACAATGATCCAAATTTGCCCCAAAAGAGAAATTCTCCTATAAAATCCGTCCTTAAGCGATTCACCCTAAATTTTAGGTTGAAAAAAAATTAAAATTAAAAAATTGAATTTAAGCATAAATTATTTCTTAAATACAGAAATTTGTTTTAAATTTCAATTCTAGTGCGATTTTTTTAAACATAGAAAAGTAGATTTCTGATTGTATTCTTCAAAATGTTTGTTTGTTGTTCCGTATTTATCTTCAGAAACAAAGCAACCACAAATCGAGTGCTACGAATATTATGAATATTTTGTTTCCTGATATAACTTAGCGTCTTTTTTCTGTATAGCCCGGTTCTAATAGTTAACTCACTCTGGCAGCAGCTACGAAAAAACTGTCAAAGCTTATATATAGGAAATTATAGGAAATCCGTAGGCTGGGTGGTCGAACCATTCAAACTCCAGCGCAGCTTAAATTGGTGAACCCATATAACTCGTATATGGTTTTCGTTTCCGAGTGCATTTGGCCATACTTTGCAACCATATTAAGTAGTAACAGCTGAAGCTGCGGGTTTGATGTGAACGCATGCTGCAGGTTTTCGCAGCTTTGACAATTCTGCGCTCAGTGTAAAAAGGCTATTAGATGAGATAATCGTTGATCTCGGCACAATAATTCTTCATATGAATGAAAACAGCTTTCAAAGCAGTGAACAGCAACCGTATTTATATTAAAATATTTAGCTGAACTTCATTTTTCTCTCATCTGAGTAAGGGCTTTACTTGTTAGTGTCAGGCTGCACTAAAGACCAAAATGTTTTGAAACCACAAATATTAAAATAAGGAATAATGACAAACTCTATATAAAAAAACTCTTAATTGAGTGGCGAATAGTTTTGATGCCAATCCAGCCTAGTACTCACATCACCAAACTTTGAGTGAGCCTAAACTCCAGCGTGACCATTTTAAACCAAAATATCAAATGGTCACACTGCTTCAGCTAAGTTTTGTTCACATCTGAATTAAGTTGAATGGGAAACGGAATAACTATAAATTATTATTTCTGATACCCATTTGAGTTTAAATAGCTGTTTCTGCCGCACAAGTTGGCAGTGCCACGAGCATTCCGATGAGTATGAATGGAAATTTTAGTTTTTCTAAGAATACACTCGGAGGAAAGATTAGTCAGAATTATCAATAACAGCTGCCTTAGTCGATCATATTGGATATTGGTTGAGCCTGGGATTGAAAAAGCTAAGTTAACTGAAGCAACGACTTTGTCCGGAGTTCAACTAACATACGGATTGGAATAGCAATCTCATGTGGAGTCTAGGGAAGTTATGCTCTAAGGCAGAGGTGCCCAGAATCAGCTTACGGCCGCTTAGACGCCAATACAAATGACGAAAAAAAAGATTTGTGTGCTCGTGGCTGTCTGATACACACGAAATTATACGCCGCCAATAACAAAGACTTCGCTGAAGATGACGTATACACATCTTTGTTGTTGCGTTCGAATTTGTTAGTAGAGAAAGAAGGAAAACATATATGAAATTCTTGCTGCACTGTGCGCTGTAAGCAGTTCAAAAGGTAGAAAACGTTGCTTTAATCTAGGGATACCCACAGCCTGCTTACTAGAGCTGCATAAACATCGATAGAAAATCGTAGTATCGAATAAAGCAGGGCATCCACACACGAAAATGTTCGACGAATAAATTTGTTAAACAAGAATTCATTTGCCCACTAACCAGGCGAACATTTCTCACGAACAGCATTTACTTGAAAATCTCAACGAGTAAACATGAAAATATGGCAGCAAAAACTAACACAATCATGGCCTATATGGCGATACAAATTAGATTAAAGCATTAATTCATCATTTTGGGGGCATTCAATAAATCCCAGCCACAATTCGCTGCTCATTTGGGCACTTGTTCACTCTACAAATTATTTTGACAAATGATGATCGTGCACTTGTTCCCATCCATTGACGAACATGTTCGCACGAACACACGCAATATAGAAATATGAATCTCTGCGAACAAAAAGCCGAACACAAAAATCTGTCACGAACACCTCCACTAACGACGAACATTTCGACGGGCACAACAAATTCATGTGTGGATGCCCTACTTAATTAGTCACAATATCGATAGTTTTGCAGGTGGTTTTTTATCGATATTATCGAATAAGTGGTTGTGTGTCACTTATTTGTTTTGCAGCTCTACTGCTTACGGCAGAGTAACAACAAAAATGTTTTGATATCACAAATATTGAAATAAAGAATATATAAAAGAACTCTTAATTGAGTGTAGAATAGTTTTAATGCTAATCCAGCTTCGTACTCACATCAGCAAACTTTCCCGAAAACAATAACGAATGCGCTGCGTGCCCATAGAGCGTGAGCACCCCTCTGCTCTAAGCAAATAACAACCTCAAGAAAGAGTTTCAGATCAGACCATTATTTGCCTTTTGCTGTGTAAGTGGTTGTGTCTTTAACTTCCTGAAGTAATCCCCCAGAATAATTTAACTTAATTTTGTCTCAACCTACAAACATTTACTGGTTTTACAGCTGAACAATTTTAGTTAGTCGGTTTCGTCATCAAAATCACTTTGAAATGTTTGAGCTTTTAACTGCATTTTGGCAAAATTTGCAAACAACTGCGCCAATTTGAAACAAATCAGAAAATAAAACGTCATGACTTTCGGAAACCTGTCCATTTTTTTAAGTTTTTTTTTGTTTATGGGTTCCAATCTTTATACATTATGTTCAAGGTACAATTGTTGTTTTTCAATGTTTATAATTTGAATTCGACATGTTATTTTATGTTATGTTTTTTTTTGTTTTTTGGTTTAATCACATTTCATTTCGAATTTTATGTTTTTTTTTCATATTATTTTTATTTATGTAATTTTGATTTGGCTTTTTATTTTGGTTAAACGTTATCACCGCATTTAGAAATTGAATAAAAGAAAGTAAAGATAAAACTATAATAAAAACAAATTCATTTGATTTTTGTTTCACAGCCCTTTTGTTATATATAATAATTCTTTTAGTTTTTGAAAATAATACGCCAAATGTTCGGTCCTATCTCAGCCAATCCAAATAAAGTAAAAATAAAACAATCGTTTTTTTTTGTTATTCAATTTGTTTGTTGCTTTTATTTGTTCTGGTTTTAGTTGATGTTTTTTTTTTGATGGTGTTAAAATAATAGGTATGATAATTTAAGTTGCATAATTTTGCCAAAATCAGTTTTTTTGCACTAGGTTTTGTTTTTTATTTTTTGTTTAAATATAGTAAGGTATATTGTATATAATCTAAAACGTTTTGTTTGTATAATAGCATAGAATAATAATAATAATAATAATAATATATATTATTTAAATACTTGTTCGTATTTTCAATACAAAGAATAAATCATAATGCGTAATAATAATTTATTATTATCTCAATAATAGTTTGACTTGTTTGTTATATTTTGTAGTTTTCTTTATGCAATAATTAACTTGAATTTGACTAGATCGATAAATACATATAGTGTGTGTGTTTGTGTGTGTGTGTAAAAGTAAAAATCTAGTTTAGCATTTTGAGGAGGGGGCCTTTGGATTAACTACTTTCATTCATGTGATAATTTTGTTGCATATATATGTATGTATGTATATAGTTTATATATGTATGTTTAAGTGAAGTTTTCATTTTTCATTATTCGTTTCTGTGTGGGACTTTCATCCGCCTTAGTTGCCAGCTGCCTTTCATTTTCATATGTACACTTCATTTTAGGTTTCCAGGCTGAGATAAGAAATTGTTTAAACAGAAAATTGGAAAAGCTAAGTGGTTTTTCTAGGTATTTGTAATACTGTCCTAACTGGGCGTGGGCAAAAACGCAAACACAGGATGGAAAGTAATTATATTGCACTTGTAACAAAAACTAACTTTAACTCTGATAACAATTTTTTTCCCCATTTTATGTTTAAATATTCTTATATATAAATTTAAATATATAATAATATATGTATATTTATATATATACTTTTTTAATAATTAAATTTCCTTTTTTTTTATATTTTTAGTATCAAATAGGTTGCTCACCCCCACAGACTAGGCTCGTTTTTGTTCACTATACAAACTCTAAATAATTGTTTCCTTTTTTTTGGCATATTTAGCTGTAGATTTGACGTTTCTTCTTTGCTTGTTTCATTTGTACAGATTCTTCTTGCTGTTTATATGTATTTTTTGTTATAATTTTACTTTCAAGACAAAGTCAAATGGTTTCAGTTGAGTAAATTGTATGTTTTTTTTGTTTGGTTAAAGACTTGTTTTTTGGTTTTTTTTATTTTGTAATAAGTTAGATTTTTTAATTGTATGGGTGTGTGTGAGTGTGATAAAGGGATTGAAGTGAGGTTCGGCTACGAAATAAGTTCATATGAAAGTGGGGTCTCTGCAAGTATATAGAAAAACACGGGTGAAATTGGTAACAAAATACAATGGAATTTGGGTTTTGAGCCAAAATTATTGATACTTTCTGTATGAATTTTTGGTTAAACCAGCATAGTATTTGCTCATGATCAGCTACAAAGTACGCAAAATACCATAAAGAAGCTTTCAAGCTGTTTCAAAAACCTCTTGGTTCTTTCAACAATTGCATCCCAAAGTCGAATTTGTTATTGGGAATATTCTGGAAACAGCTGTATAGACCAGCAACAACAACAGAAAAAACCACCGTTATCAGCGAGAATCGCTCTCCCAAAATGCACCTGTTGCGCCGTCTGTGTGCGCGTCTTGTAGGACTTTGTTGTTGCTCACAATTTTCGACGCAGTTTGTTATGAGACTGACTAGCGCCGATTGCCAATTGTGTGCTTAACACGAGCTTCTTGTGTGCTGTTTGTTTTATAGCCCGAGAGTGCAAGAACTACAGTTTTCTTTGATTGTGAAATAATTAAAAAAACGGTCACACTTTGAATTGTAAAAACTTGTGAGATTGAAAGTGGTAAGATTGAAAAAAATAGTGGAATGACATAAAAACGATTATTAGGTCCAATATAATAATCAAGAAGGTTTGGTCTGGAAGTTCAAACCGGTCCTAAGGGAGGACCTGTTTTAAAATTACTAAACGCAAGTCTTAGGTTCGAGTCTTGGCTTATAATTTTTAAATATAGAACCATTTAAAGAACAATAAAATACTGTTGCATACTCTAAACGAGTTTTTGGACAGAATACAGCGTGTCGGGTTTAACCTTTTAAACTGGTAAGCTTCATTTTCAAATGAATTGATTTTGTAGTCGAATCATTAGTTCTCAATTTCAACCCCTTTTGGTAAACCAAAAGTAAAATTTAAAAAAAAAACTAAGTATGTTTGTGTGGATTTTGTTCTAAAAACTGTTGATACAAAAAAATTTCTAAAAGTTTACTTATACATAAATCCATACTAATTTATAGGGATTCTTTTAATAGGGCGCGCTAGGGTCAACTTTATTTGATTTTGGTTTTTCAAAGGGGTGGTGGAGAGGAGTTGGTGTATTGGAGCTTTTTGTGGTGGAAAATTTGTGGCCAAAAATGTTGTTGTTGTTGTATATATATGTATGTTTGTGTATATATATTTTAAACTTTATGTATTGTGTGAGTGTGTGTGTGTGTGTATATACTTTCTTAGCAAAACTTTAGTTTTTTTTGTTTCGTAGCTTATACCTTTGCTCATATATATATATATTATTTAGTTTTTTTGTTTCTTTTTTTATATATATATGTATGTATGTATATTTGTAAGTACCTGTATTTGTTTTGGTTGCAAGCAGCTAAGTTTTTTTAGTTTTTAAAGTGTTTGATTTTTTTTTCATTTATATTCAAGCTATAAAATCGAGAAAAATCATATTTTCTTTAGGCCAACTGAAAACTGAATGCTTTAGATATTTTTTGTGTTTTGTTCTAGTTTCTAACAAATTCTTTAATATTATAAAAAAATGATATTGTTGCAGGCTAGGTAAAGAAACTCATTCTCTGGTTCTTTCTAGCTGCTGACTTAGCTATATCCATATACATATATATATGTAGAATATATATATATATATATCGTATATACATACATATAAGTATTCCCTCTTCTCCATCTAATCGTCTCTATTTTGTTCTCAAAGCCATATCGCATATTAGTTTGCTCTAGTGCTAAACTTTTTCTTAAAATTAATTAAATTCGAATTTTTGTGTTAATTTTTTATTATTCATATACATATATAAATATGTATCTTGCCATTTTGCTTATTTCTAAATGCTAAAAAGTTGCAGAGCTACTTTCCCTTTAAATTTTCTCCTACATTTTCGTTCTTTAACAAATTCAGTTTTTTTTTTGTTTTTTGATAGTTTTTCATTGTGTTTTTTCCTCTTCTTCTTGCAGCTTTAATTTTAATAAATTCCCATGACCAATTTTTTATATATATAAAATGGCTGCTAGATTTATTATATTTTTTGTTTTTTATTGAAAACCCATTTAATTTTGGTCTCTTACCAGTCAGTTTTTGTCTCAAGTGTGTGTTTTAGTGTATGCAGTTGTTGTTGTTGTTCTTGTTAACAAAACTATCAATATCAATATTTGTTTTTCCTTCTATAAATATATATTTTATATTTATATTAAATCGATATTTTGGCAAAAATTTTGTTTTCTTTGTTGTTGTTTCTTCGGTTTCCTTCAACATTTTTCATTTGCATGTATAATCGGATAAATATATATATATATATATGTGTGTGTGGTTGCATGTATGTTCTGCAGTTTTGTTTTTGTATATATATATATAAATCTATTTAAATTTCAGCTCTAAAGTACTTCAAGTTTTTTTTTATATTACATTTTTTTTTTTGGTTTACTATTTTTAGTTGGTTTTTATTCTTTTTTTTTTTTAACATACATTGGGTGCATGTGTTGAATTTTTATGATCATTTTCACTTTGCATGGTTAAAGAAGACCATCTGGAATGGAGAAAGGTAGAGAATATGTTAGAAACGATATCTATGAGAAATATTTTATATCTATTAGCTAGTTTCGGTACCTAAAATGCGAAAAGTCTGTCAAATCTCAGCATATTATATCGTCAATAGCAAGTGCGAAAAGTGTACGATATGTTGCGAATGATACAATAACTACAAAATGACGCAACCGGAAGTGCCATTTCATATGCGCGGGAACCCTACACAAAGATAAATATGACGTTCTACAATCATGACCACTTGGTTATAGTTTTGTTCTTATTTTGAATTCATAAAAAGTAATCCTTTTCTTGCATAAAATCGAAGAAAACACATGACTAGCTTATGTCCATTCTATTTTAATGTTGGAAACGAAAAAATCGATTTGGGGGAATATTATGCATTGTTAAAAAATAATGTTAAAAACTCCTCAAAAAAAATAAATCTTTGGTTGGCCGGTGATTCGAAACCACGTCGTCGACGAATTAAGACAACAGTGCATCCCATACAACGTTTGGCAACATTCTTTACTCTCTGCAGTGTGCTTGATAATCGTGTGCGGGCCTGAGTTCGAATACCAGGTAAAACTCTTCATGAGGCATGCGTAAGCCGTTCATAAAGTGAGCACAATATGTTTAGACAATCCCAACCCGTTCCTTAGTGAGAACTTAACGTTCATAAAAAAATGATAACAAATGTTTATGAATGTAGAAAAAGCGCGCTTAGTAAGTAGACTATTGTCAACAAAGATTCATGATTTCGGTAAATTTAGAACCTATTTTTTCCCTGTTAAGATGTAAATATATCTATGCTTAGAACGGAAGGATGTGAGCTTTCAAAGAAAAAATATTAACAAATCTGCGTTAATAGCTTTAACCTTGAATGCAAATAAACAATATGTTTCAGCTGCAAACCAGCAGAAATAGTTTTAGGCAAGCTTTTCATTCACTTAGGTGGAGTTATTACAAATTATTTATCAATAATAAATATAAATCAATAATGCTAGCATCGAACACCCCTATTCGCAACAATCACCAATATTCAGAACAATTGTGTTTTGAACAATTGTGTTTTGGCGACCTTTCTAATTGTAGATTGAAGTAAGCTGGTTCGAGGTTCAGAAAGCTAAGCGTAAAACTAAAATACCTTCAATCTTACACAATGTACCACAATATTGCAATGACAATGGCACATACACTCCACCCATCCCATCAAAAAAATTAAAAATACCCCCTGAACTTTCAACAAAAACTCAATAAATCTTGGTCTACTCACAACTTCCAAATCTTACACCCCCGCAATAGTCTATCAGAAAAAATTCCTAAGCCTCCAACACGTTCTCAACTCCTATACATTCATGTACACTTATGGTTCAAAATCGAATTCAGGTGTATCAAACAGCATCACTACAAAATCAAGCACCATAAAATGTTCATAAAAATAGCGTGCTTAGTAGACTATCGTCAACCAAAATTTATGATTTCGTTATAATTATAAAGGGTATTCTTGTCCATCAATTGCATCAGCTGCCTTCTCATGTCAGGAATTTTAACTGGTATGGAATTCCAAGGCATCATAAGTCCAAAAACCGACTCCAAAATAAAACAAACGCCAAGTTGACGGAAGAATTTGTTAACATAAGCGTTACAGTATTAGTCATAGTTCAGTTTAGGCCAAATGGAAAGGACAGAGAGACTACTGCCGATTTAGTTGCTTTCCTTTTGTACTTGTTTCAAGTAGAATCAAGTACGACAAACTAAGAACCTCTTGGTCCTTGCTTTAGCCAGAAAGGGAAGGCTAGGAGGACTATAAATTGTTTTTCAAAATTCTCGGAAATTGCCGTAACAACCACAAGTACGGAACAACTAAAGAGAAGGGCCAAAAAGGCTAAAAGCTGTTGTTCATAGATATTTAAACAGAACATTTGAGAAAAGTTTCCTGCCAGGGGTACTTTTAAAACTTAAGATAAGGCCATACAAACGAGCGTATGTGCGTTTTATTATACATCTGTTTTGTTTAGTTCATTCCAGACTAAAATTAAGTATTCACTTGCGCTTTCCGTTTGGTTCCGCATTTGCAAAATGATACTAGTACGGTTCCTGAAACGGTTTTGGAGCACGAATCAGCGGTTCGGCTTGGCTCAAACATAGGTCCTAAAAGCTCCTTGGCATGGCTATATGGACAATTTGCTCTTTTGGTAATTGAAAATCTTGAAACTCCACTTTGAATGAATATAATATATTCAGAGTTCGACAAAATTCAATTTTTTCAAAAAACCCGGCATTAGAACCTTAAATTCAGATACAAGGGACTTGTTTAAGCATCACCGCATACCCAGTTTTTCAAATAAAGCCTAGGTTCGCCTTCAATGGCGAACTTCCAACTTGTGTACTTCCAACACACAGCGACAATCATTTTATTACTATTATTATTATTTTTTTAAACTTATTTGTTAATGGTTCAGACAAAAATATCGCGATGTGGAGTACCGTTTTTAGATTCCCCCACAACTCAATTCATATAGTTCATATTCATATTCATAAAAATAGACCGAACTGCGTTTTCAGTTTTACAGACATTTCCATAGCCTTGCATAGGGTATTATAATTTTGCACAGATGTTTGCAATGCATAGAAATATTCATTTCCGACCCCATAAACTATATATATTCTTGATCAGGGCGACGAGCTGAGTCGATTGAGCTTTGTCCGTCTGTCTGTCCGTTTGTCTGTTTCTACGCAAACTAGTCTCAGTTTTAAAGCTATTGAGCTCAAATTTGGCACAGTCTTCTTTTTACTGCACGCTGCTAATATGTCGGAACCGACCGGATTCGATGACTATATCTTACAGCTGACATAGGATCCATTGATCAAAAAATGGGTCTTACTGAGCAAAACTTTTTTGTTTTCAATGTTAGCGTCCTTAAAGTTGGCCATTAGTAATATTATATGTTTTCAAACAGATTTGCAAACTTTGGTAAAAATCGGATGACTATATCTTATAGCTGCCATAGGACCGATCGGTCGGACAATCGGTCTAAGTGAAAAAATGTTTTTGTTTTCAAGTAAATCGTTCTTAAGGTCGGTGATTCTTTATATTAAACGCTTTCAAACTAATTTGAAAAAGTTGATCGACATCGGGTGACTATATTTTATGGTTGCTACAGGACCGATCGGTTGAAAATGGTTCTTAGGAAGAAATTTTTTTTGTTTTTAATGTGAGCGTCGTTTAACTCACTGATTACTAATTCTATATGCTTTCAAATATATTCGCAAAATTTTGTCGAAATCGAATCTGCCATAGGCTGCCATAGGACCGATCGGTCGGAAAATGAGTCTTAGTGAGAAAAACTTTTTTTGTTTTAAATTTTATCTTTCTTAAACTCGGCGATGGTTACTACCAGAACCAAGTCTGCAAAACGGCCCTGAACCGAACCCGGAACAGAACCTAAGTTTTCAACCTCACGAGCCTGGATCCAAACCGGACCCTATCTGCTTGTAAAAAGGTTCGGTTCCATGAACCCAGCTTCGAACACAAAACCTTAGGAACCGGCACGAGAAACGAACCTAAGACTTACCAACAGGTTCGAATATTCGAACCGAAACTTCTCCAAAATTTCTAAGGCTTGCAACTTTGACCAGAATTAATAAAAAAAGGGGATATTTAACCCTAAATATAAAGTTTGCTTCAAGCTAAGGTCCATGCAAATAATTTTCCCCAAATTTTTTTCTATCATTTTGATCGATATATGTATGTCTTAAAACTTTTTAGCAGTCTCTAGGTCAATAAGTAATGATTTTCATCATTTGGCTAAATATCCAAGTTTGCAGATTTTTCAGAAATTAGAACTAATATAGTTCCATATGCAAATAATTGAATCAAATATGGCCGAAAAAATCCCTAATTTTCAACAGAATTTGTGCAAATTATTTGTCTATGGGACCTTAGCTTTCTTCTTTAGTCACCAATTTAAATTCGAAAGATATTTACAAATTTTTGTAGACAAAATCTAACAAAGAAATATAAATACAATTTATCAAATAAAGCATCTGATTTCTGATTGAAATTCATGGACCTTATGTGCTGAAATCGCAACAGCAACATGAAAATGGAAGCACAGTAAATTCTGATTCGTAGCCAGTAGCGATTTTTTGTTTTCTAGTTAATACGTTTTCTTCTTCTGAATAGATGTTTGCAATACAGAGAATTGGTTTTTTCCGGTCCCCTAAATTTGTTGCTTATTATTTCATTCTAAACAATACTTTCGGTTATATTGTCATTCTAAATCTTGAAGTTTTATCACTTAATATGTCACAAGTTTTAATGAGAGTCTAAATTTTGCTATACAATTAGACTTCTACTTACCCTCTTTAAAAGTTGCTCCTTGGTTGTTCTCCTTCATGATTATTATTGTTATTGGTTGGGACTTTTGCCTAGGCCTTTCGCTTTTGTTGCTGCCACATGAATAGTTTCTCAACTAGCTCAACTTTGGAATAGTTTGGATTTGTTTCAGTTGCATGTGTATTAATTTCGGGTTGATGGCTGCTGCTGGAGATGTTGCTGTTGTTGATGTGGCTGCTGCTGTTGTCGCTGCTGCTGCTGGTGGTGGTGGTGGTGGTGGTGGTGCTATAGCGATAACAATAAGTACCGTTACGCCAGCTGGCAAATTTATATGGCATGGCATTATGATTTGTATTATCATTGGTTAATTGTGGCCTAAAGCTGTGGCTAAGATTATTATGTGTTGTTGGAGCTGAAGTTGTAGCTGTTGTTGCTGTAACTGCTGCTGCTGCTGCTGTTGTTGTTGCCCACGAGGAAGTTGTTGTTGATGTTGCTGCTGCTGCATTGAACTGAAGCGGTTGTGGTTGTTGTTGTTGTTGTTGTGAATTACGTTTAAGGAACTCCGATTGTTAATAGGGTCGACTGGCATCCTTTGGCCGCTTCAATTGAACTTTCAGTCTTTTCATGCCAATCTGGAAGCCATTCATGGCCTGAATGGCCGCTTGAGCGCTGGCGGGATTATCAAATGAAACAAAACCTATACGAAATTTGTAAAAAATACAATTTTTGTTCAAGTTTCCAATTAAAAGTTCACACAACAATTTGCATTACCGAAACATTTGCTCTGATTTGTAGCACGATCAATGAAGACCTTCGAGCTGATCACATTGCCAAATGGCAGGAACATTTGCATTAATTCAGCATCACCAAATTCTTGGGGCAAATGATAGATGAATAGATTGCAACCCTCCGGTCCGGATATTGAACATCCTGGGAACATCAGAAAATCTTAAAAGAAGACACACACAAGAGAAGAGAAACAAAGTAGAGAAGAATGGAAATTAAACGATGGGCTAAATCATAAACTCGAGAAAATTTTATGAGAGAATATAAATATATATTGTAGTATATAGATTTCATTCTTGAATTGTCTATGTATTTGGTGTATTTTGTGGCTGATTTTGTAGGTGAAGTCAAAAACAAAATAAAATTAAAAGAAGTGTAAAAACTCAAAAAATAATATTTTAAATCTAGAAAATGCTTAATGAGCTAAACATTTTGCATAAGTTCTATTAAGAATACTTAAATTTCTATAGCTTAGTTTTTGGTATATGTTTGAGAGCCCCAATATATGGTATGATATATAATATATATATGAATGTATGATCTCAAAAATAGCAGGGAATTGATTGGCTGGTGTGTGTGACATGCAAACAAAGTAAATAAAAAATGAACACATGAAACAACAGACTACAGGAAAAAGAAACATTACACTCAAAGTTAGCATAAGTTTACACACATATCCACACGCACACACACACACGCACACAGAGAGAGAGAAAGAGAGAGGGACACTTATATAGACAGGATATATGGTTTATATGCCTTATTAATGGTGTACTGGTGTCTCTTTGTCTCTATACTGAACCAAAAAAATTAAAGGAAAAAAACAACAAAAGAAACATTAAATTTTATGAGCAAATGTCTTTGAAAATACCCAAAGTTTTTATGAGATTTTAAGCAGTTTATATGTAATTTTAACGATCACATAAAATGCCCTTTAAAATGCAGGCCATTAAAAACGATTTACGCCTTCGCCTTTTTGCAACCCTTTAACCGAGCCAAAAAAAAAAAAAAACAAAGCAAAACCAAACCAAAGGAAGAGCGAGGACACACTCTCATCCCTGTATTCTGCTTTAAGGGACAAGCGTTAAAACATAAAATGTTTATCAGAATTACAAAAAAGAAATGACTACATAAAAACAGTATGCAAAGTAATTAATTTTTATGATACGGTATCTTATTGTGAAAAAAATTAATTACTTGGGTTTAAGTTGACAAAATATCATCAAGCAAATGTGAAAGTTGAAAAAACTTGGTGGCTTAAACCCTGATTCATTAAGCTGCCCTTATACTAATCATATATATATGATGTCTTATGATAAGGCTGGGAAATATCTCAGTTCATTGTTAGTTGGCTGTCAAAAACTTGGGGGTGTTTACTGGCCGTTTTTTGCTCATAACTTGAGTATCGTTCATCCGATCTTTATCATTCCTTCAGCAAATTGATAAATAATTATAATAACGATCTATCTTCAAAACTGTAGCAGATATGACGTTTTTTCCAAATTTCGGGGGCGGGAGGGGGCGTGGCAAAAATTGAAAATAATCTTGATCTGCCTGCAAGTATAGGAAATATATCCCCCATACATGTCAAACCTCTATCTCTTACCATCTCGGAGATCTCTTCGTTCATACGGACGGACGGACAGACAGACAGACAGACGGACGGACAGACGGACATGGCTATATCGAATCGGCTGTTGATGCTGATCAAGAATATATATACTTTATAGGGTCGGAAACGATTCCTTCTCCCTGTTACATACTTTTGCACAAACTTAATATACTCTATGTACCTTCGGTACAGAGTATAAAAAAACTGCCGTCAAATGCATGCCAAAATCATGCATATCTCTTTTGCTCTGTAACAGTTGTGTTACTCGTGTACGAGCTGTGATCGCCCGCAGCCCGCAGTATATCTTTGATTTCGGCAACAAAAACTCGCGGCGACTTGTGGCCAAAGCTACGAATCAACGCGGGTATTTGTACTTGCAAATATACGAGCTCGCGTACACAATGATCCGTAAATACACGAGTGCTTTTGCATTTTTTTTTGGTATACTTCTTGCTTACTCGTGACAGCTCGTTGCAGTTCTCTGATCTGCACCTTTCATTTGCTAACGATTGCGCTTTCGTAAATACTCAAATGAAAATTTGGCAAATGTATCGGGTTTTGGACCATTAAAAGAAAAGTTATATAGCCTAAGTCCTATTCCAGGTTAGCCAAATTTCATCCGAACCCGTTCAGCCTTAACCTTAATCCATAAGGTACAGGTATTATTTTTAATTAAATTAAGATGAAATGATACTTCCAGTTTAAAATTATGTACGGCAGCTAAAAGCGTTCGATAAGAGAACATATTCTTAAAACTTATAAACTTTTTCTGAGATTTCGGTTACCAGAAGCTAAGCTATGCCGATATACTGATGGCTTTTCCAGTGCAGAATCTTTTAAAATTGTGGATAATTTATTTGCACGAACTTTTCATTGAGAATCATACAATTTTAGTAAGGTGTCTAAGAAACATGAATTTCGGATATTAGAATTGGTGCAAATATTCAGGGTCTTACAACAAAGGCGGATCGATGTTAAAAATTGAAATACAAATCTTAACCAATTTTTTTTGTTTATATTGCGACACAATTTTTATGATGGCTTCCGCATATATCCTCGTCCTTCAGTTTGGTGATCAGCGCAAAATCATCACCATTCGCACCTGGTCCACCTCTTTGTGTTTGGCGTCATTCCATACACGTTAGTTTGTTTCGTCACTAAAGATGATTCTTCGATCGAATTTTGAAATTCCAAATATTTTATAATTTGGACGTGTTGGTCAATTGCGTTTCTTGCCTTTAGTAGCCATAAAATTAAAGCTAGGTTACACATCGATCCGCCCTTTTTGCATGCAGGCCTGCTCCAGTTTTTAAACGACTCGAATCTATAATTTTTTAAAAATCAATTCAGGTAGTGGAAATATTTTTTTAATTGATGGAATTGTAAACAAACGGAAATATCTATTAATTTATTAATCATCAATCTGAGTCCGCAAATTCTGTCAGAAAGAAACATGTAATCGATTGTGTTTATCACATTAAATTATAAGAATATTCCAAAATAAAGTCCTACAAAATTTTCAAGCTTTCGACTCTAGCCAAAACATTTGCTCGTCATCGAACCCCATGAAATATGATATTTCTTATCAGTATTGCAATTTCAGTAAATGCGTGTTTGTGTTGCTCTGTGTGTGTGTATGTATGTAATATCTATGGCATATAAAAGTTAAATGTTTACAATGCCAACAAAATATACAAAGAAAACAAAAATCAAACGAATATTTTGCAGCTATTTGTTTATCATTCGAAAAATCAAATACAATATTAAGTTACAAATACAGAAAACCAAAGACACAAAACAAACAAAGACCTAAAACCAAAAAATAAAATAACAGGAGAAAATCAAACCGAAAAAATAATATAAAGCTTACCTTCACGCTGAGTGGGTGCAACCGCCGCTAGGGGGGGTGGTAAAGCTTGTGGAAACTGTCCATAGACGGCGGGAAAGGCTGCATTATATATAAATAATTTTTGTTTTTGGTTTTTACACAAAATTCCGAAACATTTATAAAAGACAACACAACAATTAAGTATACGTATATAATAATATTAAGTGTTTATTGTTCGATATTGTTAAAAGTAGTTTTATTCATTTGATAAGTAAACAAAAGTTAAGGCAAGAAATCAGAAATACCAGCCAAACTGGAAGACTGGACTTGAAGAACTTTATATTTTATGTAAATTTTGTATATTTTGAGTTTTATTTTCAACAAATGTTAAAACGATTAACATGGAACAACAAATGAATACAAAAGGAACTAAGTTAACAACAAAAGAAGAAATCAAAAGCCATCAAAGATAGCAAACAAATGTTGTAACTCTTACAACATTTCACTTGCATCTCCCATCAACAAATCAAAAATAAATATTTATATATAGAAGAAGTTAGAGTTATATAACACTTTTACTAACAATAAATATTTATGGCATGACACAACAATTATTAATTATTTCAATATAAAAAACAATTATGAATGATTGGGCTGTATTTTTTCTGTTGTTTTAGAATTGATGGTGACGATGAAGATGATGATAATGATGGCAATCATCAACATGACTGGATAAAATAAATGTGATTGTGTGTTTTGGCTGATGATGAAAATGATGACGCAATAAATTTGGAAATTTTGGAAAATTAAGTAAAAATTTGCTTTCACTTGCACACTAAGCTAGAGATCCTATTTTATTTTTTCATTTCTCTATCTTAGATCTACTCTCCAGTGGAGACTTAGACACTAGATCAATGACTGATGGATACTTACCAACTCCTGGAAATGGTGGCAAACCAGGGAAGGCATGTTGCAGAGCAGCAGCATCGCCATTTGGCAAACCTTGTGGTGGTATGGTCAGATGCAGAGGATCTGAAGAAAAAAGTCGACAAAATTTTTAATGTGAAAACGAAATTGTAAACTAAATTAAAAAGTACTTAAAAGGAAGAAGTTTTTTTTAATGTCATTGTCTGAAAATGAAACCCGGTTTTTGAATCAAAAGAAACTAAATTTTAAATTTAGCTGAACCAAAAATGTAATCTCTTCATCAAAATGTTGTTTAAGTGCCTCATAAAAAATAAATATGCATTCTAATTTTTTTAAACCTCCGCCAAAAGGAATGGTTCACTCAAGTACACTTACGTCCTGGGAATGCCGTTTGTGGAATGCCATTCGTGAAGACACCATCCGCTGCAGCGGCGGCCGCAGCTGCTGCAGCAGCAGCCCCACCCGGCTGACCGTTGGGCGTGTTGGCGCCCATATTAAAATTGGGCATTGTCGGGGATGGCAGCGATGGTGGCTGGCCGGTGCCATTGAGGCCATGAGGTATTTGCGTTGCCAGTGCAGCCATTGGATTCATATAGGCGGCAGCCGAACCGGGCGCTGTGGCAGCGGCGGCCATCAGAGCGGCTTGCTGTTGTTGCTATTCGAGAGAAGGTGGGTTATACTCTTCAGTCAGGAAGCAGGGAAGGTGTTACCATGGGACTTACCTGAGCGTAGGCGCCGTACGGACTGAATTGATTAAAGACAAATGGATTCAGTAGGTTCATATGACCGGCCATTTGTTGCATGCGCCTTATTTGTCGCTCCTTCTCCGTATCGGCGTATTTGACAACCAGACTGGAGGATGCACCCTGCGAACGAGAGCGAGAGAGAGGGGGAAATTGATACTTTAGCATTGCATATTTATAGGCGGCTTTTCCGTTCGCTTTTCCTTTTTGAGTTGACGAGCAGGAAATCCTATTACAGGCCATTATTTTGTGATGACAACGTAGGTACTCGTACCTGTTCTTGCCTTTCTTATTATTCGCACACAACAGAAAAAAAAAAACGACAAAATAAACTCTTATATATATATATCAAAATAATTGGCATACGACACACTTCAATTTGCATTTCTATTGAAAGCAGCTTACAGATAATAGCAATTCCTCTCGCTCCTTTGATGTCAATTAATTAGCATAATAATGACAACAGGCTTCACATTTCACATTATGACAATTGAAAAGACATTCGCCAGTGCTTCGTTCCGTTCTCAATTTTGTTTTCTAATTAAGATGAGTTTGCCTGATTTTTGTAATGGGAAACCTTTTCCTGCCGAAGCAAAATGCTTTTATGATTTGCGCAAATCATTAATCAAAGTAACAATGATATTATGTTGCATAATTTTAGGCGCCCCCTCAATGTGCCGTTAATGAGACAACAACACAAACAGGTGCTCCATGCCACCGCCTGCGTCCGGAACACAATTTTAATTAATGAAATATGAGACTCAAGTTTATGCTAAAGGCCAGAAGTTGGCAATGTTTTGCCTGAGTAGAGTATGAAATGAGGGTGGAATGTGAAACTATTTGTGTTATGCTCTGCACCATAGCATGGAGTTGTCTAAGGGTAGCATGTAATGAGTTTTAATGAGCGAACAGTGTGAACACTAGACTTAGTCGTGTCGATAAGTTTCCGACAAATAATGTTTTAGTTTTCCTATGCGTCTCAAGGCTTTATTTTGAGTATTTAGTGAAGATGATAAAAAGGTTAAAATAAATATGAGAATGTTGTTAACAACTTCTATTTGATGCTTCATAAGCATTTGACTTCTGTTATATTATATATAGAATATATATTGCAGAGCAAAAATGGATAATGTCTAAATATAATATTGAATCTAAAAAAAATAAAATTTTTTTAGTCGGAAAATAAATTATATTCAATATATTCAACTAGCCTTAGATAATGACTTTCTCTTTCGTTAGTGGTTTCAGGAACTAAAGTGAGGGGTTTAGTGAATAAAATAGTTTTATAATTTAATAATGCCCTTCAAAGTATGCAAACTTTATTTCCTTATAAAATGTTATGTTAGAACGCAAACATTGATAGCCAGTTATGGCAGCGTCATACATCGAACCCTACGCATGACGTTTCATAAGCACCTTAAACAAAAACTCAGCGACTCCAAAATTATAATAAATTCGATATGGAAAGAGTTGCTTAGAAAAAGGAACGTAAGCCACAGCACCAAATACGCCCTATTTTTAGTCACTTCAAGAGCTATTATGTGCTATTCTGCTCAAGAGTGTGAGGCGCTGATTAATTTAAAGACGTAGAAAAGCTCCTTCGATTTTTTGTCAAACGAGTGCTCCACCTACACCAGTACTTCCCCAACTATGCAATGCATCTAGAAACTGAACTTCCCACCATGTTACAGTATACCATGCAAATACATTTCGACAACGTTAACCAAAGACCATGCGAATGCCATCCCCACTCGTCTACCAAGAGTTGTTACAACGTATCTGCTTGAGACCAAAACGCAGTTTTTCCGCACTCAGGGAAAAATCGCATAGTAAAACCTATAACAATCATATTTGATTTTAATATGAAATTTTTGTATTAAAGTCAATTAATATGCACTTTGATTTAACTAGAAACAAATATAATCACCAAATTTTCTTTGCGCCATTTATATACACTATCCAGGGAATTCGAACTTGAGAATTACAAGTTTTTAGGCAGACATTAGGTTCAATTCAATACAAGTAGTATTTTAGAAGCTTTGCCGCCAGCGACCGGTAGAGAGGACGTTCCAATTGTGTTCAGACCAAGGGCCCCAAGTTCGAATCCCCGCAGAGTAAGTAAACATTTTTAAATATAAATTTTTTACAAATGTGAGTTAGCGACCTTTCTAATTGTAGATGTGTGTTTCCGGCTTGAGGTCAGGATGATAGAAAATTAAACAATTTGTTTCTTTTTTCCGATATATTTCGGTTGCTCTTCGGCAACCGTCTTCACAGCAAACAATTTTTTACACGTCTGCACTGTGTGACGTGGAGTACCACGCACATCCAATGCAAACTCTGCAATACCGGAGAGAAAGGACACTGAACACTTTATCGCCCGGTGCCCCATACTGAACGAACTCAGGATTCTGCACTTGGGAAAATCCACCCTGTCACACGCACTGCTGAACGGAAGCAATTGGCGCTTGTTTACTTCCTACTTGCGGGAGAGCCTGCAATATCGCCGAGGCTTCCTTATGGACTGCGGTGATATGGGATCTACAAACCAGTAAAGCATCGAGTCACATTTGTAAACCGTTTTGTTAACTGCAGCCTGTATTTTATTGTCTATTCAAATTTTCAAAATTGTTAAACTTCAGAATTAGTTTTTTAAATGTTCATCTATTGCATAAAAATTTAAAATAGACAATAAACCATACTACTACTACTATTTGAAATATTTTATAGATTTTTCCAATAGAATTCATAATTGTTGATTTTCAAATGTTGGGAATTCCCTTGGAAAACATTGGTTTACTTCATAAGAAACTCTTACTTAATCTTTGTCATTTCTAAGTCTCCCTAAATGAAATTTCAATACTTCTTTTTTATCCTTATTTTAACTAAATAATGTATTTATTTGCTTGTTTAGATAATATTATATTAGACTGTTTATAAACACAAAAAATATCATGATAAATGCCCTTTCGAGAGAAATAGTATTCTATAATATAGAAATTTCAGCTTAAAGTTGCAAAAAATGCCTATTTTGACCCTTTTTAGACGCGTTTTGTGGGGAACCCAAAGTATTGTTTATACTCTCTGTAATATTATCGGAAAGTACTACTCCTTAACTTTCATATAAACTATCCAAAAAAATTCCAGTTTTTTTTTTAATGAAGATATATTTGAAGGGCATGTATCATTATATTTTTTTCTGACGTACACCAGCTGGGTCTCACTTTTTTAGTTTATAAATATTCCATACAAGTTTTAATATTACTTGAATAAAGTATGTAGTTACCTATTTTAAGAACGATTCGAACTTATTGGTTTGGTAAATTAAAAAATAATTTAAGTTTGAAACGTTCTAGGTTTAAGTACAAATATTTTCATTTTAAGAATATTTCGTACCCATTTTTTAAGTCCGACACTACTATAATCAAGTATGTCGTACTTGAAAAAACGTAATTGATATAAATATGGCGTACTTGGTTTCAGTAATTGCAGGCTCAGTTGACTATCGTGTTCGGAAATACTGAGTTCAAGGACGAAATAATTGATTTTTATACTCTGTACCGAAGGTACATAGAGTATATTAAGTTTGTGCAAAAGTATGTAACAGGGAGAAGGAATCGTTTCCGACCCTATAAAGTATATATAAGGTTGTCAAAAAAGTCTTGCGGTATTTCCGCAAGCTTGTCTTTGCAAGCGCGTAGTTCTAGTTGTATTCGTCGCATCGGTTCACGCTTAGAGCTTTTTGGAAAGCTCTTTTCACGCGCTAACACGTGTTTGATTTATTGTTGTTTGTTTTTAGTCGTTCGTGAGTTATAGCGTCGCAAACATGGAGCAAAATAAAGAGAAAATACGGCATATTTTACAGTACTACTACGATAAAGGCAAAAATGCATCTCATGCTGCCAATAAAATTTGTGCAGTTTATGGACCCGATACAGTTTCCATTTCCACCGCACAACGATGGTTTCAACGTTTTCGTTCTGGTGCAGAGGTGATCGAAGATGCGCCACGGTCCGGAAGGCCTGTCGTCGAAAATTGCGATAAAATCGCTGAATTGATCGAAAGAGACCGGCATAGTAGCAGCCGTAGCATCGGCCAAGAGCTGGGCATGAGTCATCAAACCGTTATAAACCATTTGAAGAAGCTTGGATTCAAAAAGAAGCTCGATGTATGGGTGCCACACGACTTGACGCAAAGAAACATTTTTGCCCGTATGGATGCATGCGAATCGCTTCTGAATCGCAACAAAATCGACCCGTTTTTGAAGCGGATGGTGACTGGCGATGAAAAGTGGGTCACTTACGACAACGTGAAGCGCAAACGGTCGTGGTCGAAAAGCGGTGAAGCTGCCCAGACGGTGGCCAAGCCTGGATTGACGGCCAGGAAGGTTCTTCTGTGTGTTTGGTGGGATTGGCAGGGAATCATCCACTATGAGCTGCTCCCCTATGGCCAAACGCTCAATTCGGACCTGTACTGCCAACAACTGGACCGCTTGAATGCAGCACTCATGCAGAAGAGGCCATCTTTGATCAACAGAGGCCGAATTGTCTTCCATCAGGACAACGCCAGGCCACACACATCTTTGGTGACGCGCCAGAAGCTCCGGGAGCTCGGATGGGAGGTTCTTTTGCATCCACCGTATAGTCCGGATCTCGCACCAAGTGATTACCACCTATTTCTGTCCATGGCGAACGAGCTTGGTAGTCGGAAGTTGGCCACAAGAGAGTCCTGTGAAAATTGGCTCTCCGAGTTTTTTGCCAATAGGGAAGCGAGCTTCTATAAGAGGGGCATTATGAAGTTGGCATCTCGTTGGGAACTCGTCATCGAACAAAACGGCGCATATTTGACTTAAATCGCATTATTATAACCAATTTTATGAACAATTGAAAATTCAATAAAAATACCGCAAGACTTTTTTGACAACCTTATATATTCTTGATCAGCATCAACAGCCGATTCGATATAGCCATGTCCGTCTGTCCGTCTGTCCGTCTCTGTCGTCTGTCCGTCCGTATGAACGAAGAGATCTCAGAGATGGTAAGAGATAGAGGTTTGACATGTATGGGACATATATTTCTTATACTTGCAGGCAGATCAAGTTTATTTTCAATTTTTGCCAGCCCCTCCACCCCGCAATTTGGAAAAAACTTCATATCTCCTACAGTTTTGGAGATAGATCGTTCGTTCCTTCTAGAGATACCTTGTAAACAAAATTATTTATCGATTTGCTGAAGGAATGATAAAGATCGGATGAACGATACTCAAGTTATGGGCAAAAAACGGCCAGTTAACACCACCCACCCCCCCACCAAAACCACAGCAACATACCCTAACCGTTCAACACAGGCAATCTAAGTGCGAGAGAGAAAGAGAGAGAGAGAGAAGACTAAGAGAGCGCACCGCGTTGTGCGCGGGGTGTTAACTGGCCGTTTGACTATTTGACTACAAATTATCCCATAATGGGCTAATCAGTGATGTTGGCATTTTTTTCTGTCAAACCGAGATATTATATTAATCGGCTGACCGACAAATATTTTAGTTTGGATCCTTATTTACTTAGATTATTTTTGGTTTGGGTCGATTCGCTCTTTTATAAGGGTTTCTGGTAGGAAATCATTGTTCCTTTCAAATTCAACGTCAATTTTAGTAATATCTTAGATCAAAACTAGTTTAAGAGTGATAAGCCATTATGACCCGCAGTCAGGTAAGCGCAAATGTTGCTAACCGGTAAAACGACCACCACGCGAAAGCGGTAGACGAAAGAAATCTTTTATTTTTTTAAAGTATTTGTACATCTTTTTTTTAATCTTATCAACTTAGTCGTTGTCCAACCCATATTCAAAATGTTATATCTTCGCATAAAAAACTATAGTGTTGCTTAGGAAACCTTTTTTTAAATCTTAGAAATTGTACTAAGATAAAGCTTGTGTGTTTTCCACAAAACAAGCATAACTAGAGAGAATGAGCATTTTAAGCACACGAAAATCATCTAGAAAAACTTCAAATTTCATAGCCATGAGTAATTCCGCCCGGTGTGCGGCAGAGAACGGCTTCGTTCGATTGCAAAACGTTTATACATTAATCAACACCCGAACAAACTGGCTTTGCGCTCTGCTCATCAAACTTGCATACACAACATGTTCGCCGATGAGTTTTATTCAATCCTATTGTCGGCACTCTGATTATAATCATGTTCGTCTTCATTCCAATCAGTTCGGGTGTTTTGCTCGCTTGGTTCAACGACGATTGAACTACGATTGAACGAAAATCACCTCGGTCAAAAAACTCCAACTTAACAGCTCTATGCTTTTGCCGGTATGACTCTGATTATATTCAACGCTGAGTTTTGTTCGATGAATAAATATGCCCGATCAAAACACTCTGGCTCAACCGTTCGATGCGATTGCCGGTATGAGCTGAACGTAGTCAACGTTGAGTTTTGTTGATTGATTTAGGGACGATTTCTCTTCTTCCAGATAGCTGCTATGTGTCAGATAAGCTCAAAATTTACTCTGCTATTCGGAACATAAATCGGCACTTCATGTGAGAAAGAATTTTGGTGTATGAGGCAATCAAGAAAAAAGTGATTTTTGCAAAAAAAAAACGAGCAATAAATTCTTCGAAATTCATAATAAGCAAAATATTAATCTATTTTTTAAAGTAGAAAAAATGAGCTTGATTTATTTGTAAAAATTCAATTAAACCGCTACAAAGTTCAAAAATGTACCCACCATTTGCTCTAGAAATTTATGTGTTCACATTTTTATGCATATTTGTTTGTTGGTCGCAGCTTTAATTGATAGATAAAAATGGTTGACCATTAAACAAATGACCCGGCCGGGGTCCCTCAATTTATTTAGCAGTTAAAACAAGCTGCTGACCAGCTAAAAAACAAACGAGAAAAAACTATAAAATGCAAATCAGTAAAAAATATAATTCATTTGTTAAAACCATTTGCCGGGCCATTTGTTGAGCATTTTTTGAAAAGAAATATGTTGTCCTTTTAGGCGTTGACAAATCGACTCTCACACTCATGCCTAAAAGTATGCAACAAGCGCAAAAAGGCAGTGGCAAAAGCCAAACGAAACGTGGCATAATAATTTTTGGCACGACTGCCATGTTAACATGTCCCCAGACACGTTGCACTAGTTTATTACGGTGTGTGTGCGAGTCCTGGCTGCATTTCAGCGCCCTGGTACTGGGATTGCCATGCTTGCGGCTTGTAGCAACCATTAGTGAACACGGGTAACTGTGATTACACAGCGTATCTACAGCGCAGGAGAGTCAGAGAGCCAGAGCCTGACATTTGCATTTAAATATAAATACGTGCCGCGCTTTTTCTCCCCCCCCTTTTTTTTTCGAGCAGACAAATTACTTTTTAAATGCACTCAGTAAGCCTTTCCCAATTGTAATTGGCCTTCCTGCACCCTTCAGGCTGCGGTTTGAAACTTTGCCAAATAAAAGAACTTTTTGAGCTACTCACATTAAAAAACAATAAAAAAATATTTGCCCGAGGCGTAGTCAGGCCCATCTAATGGCGTCACGTTTTGTGTGGCATGCAACATGCGATTTGCTGTGCCAAAAGTGCCGCCTGGCACGAGTCCAGGATGCCGGGGACCCTCTTGTGTTAGTTGGCTTGTTAGTTGCCAGAAAACGGCAGCCTGCTGCCAGTTGCCTGTTGCATTCGAAGGACGACGACGACGGCGACGACTAGGACTCCTTCTCTGTGTAGTCGTGTTGAATTTTTCATTTCATTTGGTGGCAGCAGCACCAATTCACTTGAATGGGAATTCCGTGTCGTCTTCAACAGGAAACCGGAAGTGAACAGGCCAAACACATACTCGTACATAATAAACGGTTTCATATTGACTGACTGCCAACTAATTTTTTGGGTCTTTTTTTTTAGTTGCCCTGTTTTTGGTTTTGGGGTTTTGGTTTTCCTTCTCTCCAATTTCAGCATGGTGCCGAGAGGGGATTATTAGGCAATTAAATTGACGTTAATGAATTAATTTATGAGCTTTTGTGGTTGCCAGCCTGTTGCATAGTTGTTTCGGCTGCGAAAGCAGAACTAATTACGGCAGTAGAGAGATTAGCTGATGATGGCACAAACGATGTTGTTTCATAGGACATTTGATGGCACAGAGGATTAATGAGGTTTTCTGGTTTCAATATTCAAACTGTTAATGCGAGAAGGTAGAAAATTGAGAGGGTTCCTCTTAAGTACACTAATTATTCGGAGTTGAAAAGCAGATCATGTAACTTAGCAAAGGAAATAGAAATATTATATTAAAATTTGTTCACCGATATTTCGTCCTTCGAAAGAATCCGTGCTGCATGCACAAACTGTAATTTGTTCTCTGCAATTTTCGCTTAACGTGTTGAAAAGATTTAACAACTCCAACACGTTTCGATAGTGTCCACCGCTAAAACGCCTAATGACGTTTACACGGTACCCCAACATAATTACAGTAATAATGTGGCTATAAGAGCAAGAGAGAGAGAGAGAGAAAGTCTCGACTGGTTGTTGGTTGGTTGGTTGCTACCTTCTCCTAACCAAGGATGATGATGACATTAGCGAGGTGTCAAGCGACAATTTAACGAGTTGTCGAGGACTTTACGTCGCTGCATACACGTATACGCGAAAAGGATTCCAATTCAGCAAGTGTGTGAGTGTGCGTGTGTGCCACATGCAACAACATCAGCAGCTGGAGCACATTCGTCACGAAATATCCTTCGTTCGTGTCGTCGACCAACAATTTTGTATGCTTTTAAATTAGCCAAAGTGTGAAAGTGTCATGTTTCGAAATATGAAATTAACAAGAGCAGGAAGAAGTTGAGCAAAAAACCAGGCGCTGGGGTAGAAGAGGCGGTGGCCAACGTTGAATGGAGGAGGCCTTGTTGTTGTTGGGGCTATATACTGTAATTTGTTGGGTTGCAAAATTGAAAGGAAGTGCACTTCAATTAATTGTTGTAGCTGTTGATGGTGTTGGTGTCTGCTTTTGTGGGTTTGCCAGAGGCCTTAGATGATGATGAAAATATTTTCAAAAAGTTGGAAAAATTAAAATTTTTAGAAACATCTTTACATATATTTAAAGAATTTCTGTCAATTGGAGGGTTGGGTGTTTTCCAGGTATTACAAATTTTATGAAAAGATGATAAAAAACAGCAAATAACAAGAAATCAATTTTAAAGATACCAACAAATAAACGAAATAAATACAACCTTGTTCTCAATATCACAAAAGATTTTCGAATGTGGAATTGATACGTGCTCTGGTAAATGCAAAATGAAAGACTTTTGCGGACTTAAACGTTTTGCCTTTTGGCTAATGCAAATTAAAAGTAAACTGCAAATTTGTCATTAAAAATTATAAGCTACCCACAAAATGAAAATAAAGCATAATCCTTTGGCCAATTTAAGATATTACAGACGGCCATTATTTTATTTTTAAAGGGCGATGTCCAGGGGTACGGAAACGGACGCGAAATGAAAAACTCTATATTAAAAACTACTGAGGAATTTTTCCGAGTGACCGTTTCATATTTGGTTTCTACCAATAGCGAAATATGCTTACGATTGCCATTACGTTATGTTCAAAAATAACATAGCTTTAAGTGCTGTTAACACCTCTTTTTTGCCGTGACGTGAGTAAAATAGGTTTCGATTCTAATTTGTGCGGCCAATTTGGAACGCCAATTTGAAAATGAACGCATCTAAAAAAGTTTGCTGCAGAAAGCGTCGCCTAATGGGACTTTCTATGGCGTGAAAGTGAAGAGCGAGGTGCGGGACTTGTCGGATAAGAAACACTCTGAAACCCGCCAGAGAACAACGGCGGACCGGAGCACGGTCTGCAACATCATGTGACGTCTCCTGTCACCACAAACCACAAGCGAGGAGCTTAAAATCAATTTGGCCAGCATTCAAACACTTCTAAGCGCCTCCAGTCCCCTCAATCAGTTCGATTGGATTCGCCTCAACTATGCCTTCGATCACAGCTACCAGACCAAAAGGAATGTCATTGAACAGCCGCCGGTGCTCAATGATCCAGACAGTAAAATGACCGCAAACCAAATGCCCGCTCCCAGTTCAGTGGACACCGAACTGCTGGCCTCGTATCAAGCAGTAGTCTAGCGGATGCCAATTATATTAATGCCAATTATAAATCAATTCCATTTCTTAACGTTTCCCAGCCCAGGGCGCCGACTACGTGTCCAAGTGCTATGTGACCAACCAGGGACCGCTGCCCAATACCAATTTCGAGTTCAGCAAACCTATATACGCCGCCAAGTCACACATGCTACAGTAGTATATCCAGAAGATCATCATGCTGACCATCGTCATGGAGGCAAATCGCGAGAAATGCGGCAATTACTTTCCAATCGAGCTGACAAAATCTTTGCCGTGGTAGCCAAGTGCGAGGTGTTAGTTAAATGCCGCTGCTTGGGACTACATCGAACAGCATTGTGCCAGACACAATTTTAAGGCAAATGTCGGAATAGACAACTACCGACATTCACTGCCCTAATGCTGCAGATTGTCAAAAGTCGTAATGATCAGAACAATTAATTTGTTATTAATTTCATTTACTAATAAAAATATATTAAAATAGCAAATTAAATATGTTATATGCATAATCCTGCCAGGTTTGTTTGTAAGTTCGCGGTCATAGAAAAAATGGTGTTATCGTGATTATAGCAGCGGCTTAGCAGACTCTATTAAGAATCTGCGAAATATCAACTTTTTTCAAAGAAAAAATTTTGGTTCAAGAATTTTTAATGTTAGAAGTACGGTTAGAATCTAATTTCTTGATGCAAGAGTGTACGAGTTTAGCGGATTTAATGAATTAAATGAAAAACGAATAAAAAAAATGATGCCATGAATTTTAGAAACTCTCCTTATTTAACAAATTGCCCTGTTATATAGAAAATTTTTCTAAGAATTACAAAAAGTTACGCTGAAGTTCGAAAAAGATGCCATAAAAAACTAGTTTCTCAGAGGGCGCATTTTTCCAAAATCATTTTCTTAAAGCGTTTGTTTTTAGAGAAAAAGAGCCCAGGAATTGACTATTTGATTTTCCTATAAAGAGGGCAATGTCACTAAAGCTCATAATGCTTAAATTTTCAGCAATTTTAACTATTTCAGAGAAAAATTTACGACTATTTTATCATTGGTTACTTGTAATGCAAAATTTTTACGATCATTTACATAAACACCACCACTTTTCTATCTTTATAAACTTCAATCGTTCTAATTTCTTACTTTTCTCACTACACTCCAATCTATTTCCTCTATCCAATCAATGCCAATGACAACTTTCAATGACTTTTTCAATTAATTTTCATTAAACAAAAAAAATTACACCCCAAATTCAAACTTCTTTCCCTATTTCAGAGCAAATCATCACAGTCGTAGGTAAATAGCACTGAAAAAAGTAGCAGTAAAACTAATTACAAATTCATTTTCAGATTTTAATTTCGCTGTCAGAGGCAGCGGCAATCGCAGCAGCAGCCGCAGCAGCAGCCGCAGCAGCAGCCATGTCAAAATAGAAACAAGAAAAAACTGAAACGAACCCTTCACCACAAAAGCCCCGAGTAAGTAATCTTTTCCGCCAAATAAATCACACCATCGACTAAAAAAAAAGAAGAAAAATTGGAGAAAGAGCAAAGAAGCAGTCGCCAAATTAGTGTAAAATGCCACTAATCTAGCCAAAAGCAAAGGACGGAAAAAATGTACGTACCACTCTATGGGAAAAGTTACTTTCAGTTCTCGTTCGCAAAGTTGCGACGCGCGTTGTTAACCGCAACCCTGGTAGGAGGCACACTGCATACATTAAACAACTTTCGGCTCATTGCATTTACCCCCTTCCCTCACCCGGCGACTACCATCAAAAGGCAGGGCTTTTGGAGCCGCCGGCGAAGCGTAAAATGCGGGCAAGCAAAAAGCGCGACCCATCGTTGTACGAAGGACAACGGGCGTTGACAATGCAACTTGGTCGTGGCCAAAATGAAAAACTTATTTAATTTACTTTGCTTTTTGCCACAGACCTAGCCATTTAATTCAATTACTCGACGAGAGTTCTTTTTGAGACGGATATTTTTTTATAATTCTTTTTTTTTTGTTGGCGAAAAACAGACGAGAAGGGCCTAAGAAGCCTCTCCAAGAGAATAATCAAAGTAGTTGCGTCTAGAAAAGGAGCCAGTTCAAAGAATTGCAGGAAAATATATAAAAAGTATTTAACGTAAGTGGATTTAAGTTAAAAGATTCATTCTCAGTGGAAAATGACTTGAAAATGCGGTATATATAAAATCATCTTGTAATGTTCCGCGGATTTTAAATTATGGCATTTCAACTCGGGTTCAGCGCCCTACTCTAGCAAGTAGCTTTTCATTAGCTACTTACTCTTTTCAGTATTCTTTTAAACAGACAGTGTAATTTAACCTAAGCCTGTTCCGAAGGCAAGATATCGGTTGGGCTCAACAAAAATTATACCTTAATAAATCTGAACTGATGTAGTGCGACGGAGTCTCAAAATCGTCGGGAAGATACTATTCGTTTTACAAATTCTAGATAAAGTTATATAATTTGTGTTAATGTTGAATATGCCTTCAATATGACTTTTAGAAAATGACGATGTACAAAGTTAACTCCGTAATGTGGACGATCAGAAAAGTTCGAAAAGATAGAATAATTTATGATATTATTTAAGCCCTCGAACCTTCTGAATTATCATAACTTTAGTCTAAATTAAAAAGTCTTATCCAAATATACAGAAATTTTGAAAAATATTTCATATAATTAACATATTAATTGATTTTCTATGGAATTTGGGAAAACGTTAGCCGAACCAAGATTCGAATCAAAACCATCCCTCAAATACTTTGAACCTAAGATTTTCGATTTTAAGGCGAACAGCCCTGGTTAAGTGTCTTGTACTTTCATTTTTTTAACCTGCTTGATATCTTGATATTTATTTATCAATAGAGTGCATGACATATAAAGGTCGTTAAAACACTTAGGTTAGGTGGCAATGGTTGAAATGGGAAGGTCCCATTTCTTCACTTAGGCCATTGAAGGCCCGTTGTGGTACCAAATAACATTTTCTACCCTGTGAACGTAGAGAAAGGGTCTGTCCCGTTAAACCATTTAGAAAATAATACGAATTTAAGCAAATAGGCAACATCTATTTGAGAGATGTCTGACAAATCCTTTAGGAAAGGGCGACCCAAAACTATGAGTCGCCTTCTGCTCTCTCTCTTCTTCATCCACTGAATGGCAGCTTCTACAGAAATCATTGTGTCTGATGCCGAGCCTCGCGTCGTGTCTTCAAATTAGGCAGTCTTCAGTAAGGTCCCATACTATTTGGGAAATGTTCTCCCTTTCTTAACGGACTAACGACCTAAATCTTTTAATATTGAAAGTAGGCCAGGTAAGCCTACACTCAAATAAAAAATCAATCCACAAAATAACGTAATCCTGGATATTCTTGATCCGATCCGAAAAGGATTGAGTTGCTCCGACTTTGTTAATCCTAAAGAGGATTACATTTATAATCTTTAAAAAGACTGAATTATGCAAAAAAATCGAGAACAATTTATTAATCCCAATACAGGATCATTTTAAGCATGTTCGAGATTGTTTTTGAGTACAATATGTAATATTGATTTGATCCCAGGAAAGATACCTCTCTTCTTCCATTCCTCCGCCACATTCCATAGGACCATCCTTATACACTTCAAATCCACACCTGTTTTGGTTTATTTAAAACTTCTGAAAAACAAAGAAATATAAAAATTGTTTGGGCTCAACTGGGATTCGAACCCACGACCATGCATCTCATTGCTCACGACCATCGCCATCGTTTGTTGTCGCAGGTCAAAAATGCTACTTAAAATTTTGTCGCTCTCGCTCTCTTATTTATGAACATGTGATCTCGAAGGGGATTGAAGTAAGTTCATTTGGAATGATACAAATTCGAAAGGCTGGGGTCAGTCCCTGAAAACTTGAATTGTGTAGAATATCCTGTAAGTCGAGATTGAATTTTCAAGCTCATTCCGGGCTTACTCCAAGATTATGAAGATTGATAGATACTTCACATGCGTGCATCGATTCATGGTATATCGACAGGTTGATTCTTTTGTTTCTAGCTTAAAGCTCGCAAGTATAACCCCTATGTTGCTTTTATTCAGTAGGAGCTGAGTGGTAACGTCAAATCTATCGAGGTGGTCCGCCATCTCGTTGCCTTCAATGTAGCAGTGTCTAGGCACTCAAACGAGATTAATGTTGCGGCATTTCATAAACTAGCCAGAATGGATTTGGCGAAACGTCACATGTCATAAAGGGAGGAGTGGAAAAATGTGGTATTCTCGGACGAGAAATAGTTTAACTTGGATGAGCCAGATGGTTTTAATTACTACTGGCAAGACATTAAGGCGTCTGAGCGCATGTCAACCTACCGAAACTTTGGTGGCGGCTCTGTGATGGTTTGGGCCGCTTTTAGCTATCACAATCGGACCCCGATATGCAAGATTAGAGGTCGCTTAAATACAGAGGGCTATTTGAACTTATTGGAAGTGTTTATTAATTTTTTGGAGCAAGAGCCGGACCCGGATACCAAAGCTCCCATTCACGTTTCAAAGGCCAGTCGTGAGTGGTTCACTGAGAAGAATATCAAGCTTTTAGTATGGCCAGCGCGTTCTCCGGACATGAATCCAATTGAAAACACTTGGGGTAACCTTGTGTTTATGCTGGCGGACGAAAGTTCAACTCGATTGAAGAGCTTCGCAAAGCTGTATTACGGATTCTGAGTTCCAAATCATGATTAGATCAATGTCTAATCGCATTTTCGAGCTCATAAATAAGTCTGAAGGCTGGACCCATTATTAATTGATTTATTATTATTCTTATTTTGTACATATTTTATTTTTTTCAAGACTGTCTTTAATTTAATTTCGCTGTCCAAATTGAATTTCTTTATGAAATATGGAGAAACCATGCTTTTACAACAAAAATTTTAGAACAATAAAGGTGGCTTTAAAATTAAATTTCCATGAGTGTACATACAAGCACAAAAATGTTACACTTCGTCAACCTCGCAAGACATCAGTTCACATGTGAAATCTGAGATCTCTTGTTTATCACATAAGCAGCGCATGTCAAACCGCTGAGTAGACAAACTCTTAGTACACTTTGTCACTTTGTTTACGTACATAAATATACCTTCGCTTCAATCTCTAAATAAGGCCCTTGGCCAACCCATTTTCTTAAGACATATGTCAGTCTCGTAGTTGACCAGCAGCAGAGTAGAGTCTCTGAACATTCTTGTGACATCAATAAATATAATTATAGTAAAGTTGGTGTGTGTTGTTATTTGGCGGACGCCCCTCATGGGGGGCAGTTAATATGTACATGCCAGTTTAAACCATCAAACTTAACATTACAAAGCGACAAGCATATAATTAGCATGGGAAAACGTTTCAATTATTTGACATGCCGACCGCGACATGGTCCTTCAACTAATTACATGCCGACCTTGACATGGTCCTTTCAACATTTTACATCTCATGGAACTGCCACTGTTATTCAGGTCTAGGATTGATAAAGCCTTGGACGAGGTAATTTGTGGATCCTTATTCGACCAAGGTTCTTTACACTTCGTCTTACAACGCAGACTTTATCCTCTTAGCATTCTATAAAAGTCGTCTGCGCTTAAATTAAGTTCTGTAATTTGTTGTGGCCTTATGAGACGGAGGAGAATATTCTCATGATCGCACGATTTTCAAAACAATTTTTTTGGTTGTGTGATTTCAGATTTATACTCTGGCAGTAATAAGCTTATAAAGAATTTGTTGAATTTCAATTCAACCCAAATTTCTAAAGCCTTCTGATAAGGAACTGCACTAGAGCCAAACTCTTTCAAAGTACACATTAAAAATGTATATTACTTTCCATTTTAAAAAGCCGATTTTTCTTCCTCTCTAGCCTGCTGCATCAACAAACTTTAAAGCTGGCACCTAAGCAAGTAAATTGCTTTCTAGGCTTAGCAACACAGTTCGTTTTTTCTTTCCAATTCTTTTCTTCATCCCCATCTCAGACAACAAAGAAACACTGCGACTGTATAAATCGCCTAGAAAACTACCAACTACCGACTACCGTCTATCATTTCCGCTCAGCAATTTGAAGTAAAAAAGAAAAGTTTTACCTGGCAGAAGAAAAATTGTCAAAATATAAACCGCGCGCCATATACTGAGACTGAGCCTGTGCTTCAGGTAACCAAGACGACACTCGTTTATCAAAAAGGGAGCAGCCCCAAAAGGATATTTTCTTCCACAGAGTAAAACGTTTCACGCCGCCAACGCCTTGAAGTATGCAGGCATACAGTTTCTGATTTTTTTTTTTTGCCAAATATATTCATTGCAAGATTTGTTGTCAGTGAAGGAGGTGGAGGAGGTTCAGGAGGAATGAACGTTTTGCATATGTGAATATGTGTGTGTGGGAGAGAGACTTATGCTTGAATTGCAAATAGTTAGAAAAGATTTGCCATGATTTTGGCTGTTACTTTTTCGGAATGCATTTTTCGTCCTTCCAACTTGCGGCTTGCTTTTCAATTGAGAGACAAAAAAATATGTAAGGGAACTGGATATGTGTAGAAAAAAAATGTGTGTCTGGCACAAGGCATGCAAACGATTTGTGCTTACTGCATTTGGGCGGTTCAAGGATTTCAAATGATTAAATTGAGGCAGTCGCTGCTAGACATGGATGTCTTTAGTTGTGTTTTAAGCTGGCTGGCAGAGCATTTGAATGTTTTGCTTTAAGTTTTTCAGATTGATGCCAATTTATTTAGTCCAATCATTCAAATAAAATGGGCTAATTTGTATTTTTGTTTTTCAGTTTTTGGCTATTTATTTGGTCTGCTTTTAGTGCGTTGAATTCATTTGCTGTTCATACGAATACATACACAAAGCACTTGTCACTAAATCTTGCTTTTTCGTTTATTTTATAGCTTATTTCTCCATTCGGTTAGTTTAATTATTAACGAGTTTTCATAAACCAAAAAATTCGAAGTGGTAATAAAAACAGGGTAATCCCGTATATTCTTAAGCCGAGTAAAATACGATTCATTTGATACCACTTTTATTAATTTTATTCTCCGGTGATCTCATAAAAATTTAATAAGTCCCAATAATCGAACTTAATTTAAACGCAAGGCAGGTTGGTCACTTAAAGCATGGTCGAGCTCTATGTTTATATCGATTTGATACCAGAAAGATGCTTTCCTTTCTTTCCCCGAATTCCAAGGGACATCAATACACACTACTAGACACACATCAGTTTTGTTACGTTGTTTGTTGTTTACTTAAGTTAGTCTGTTCTTTAAAATAAAAACACGACCTTGTGTTGAGCACGAATACATCGCCAGTGATTGGAAAGGCGCTCAATTTTCTTTCCTAGGTAAGGTATAAGGTATATGTCAGAAAATATACTTAGGTAAGGTAAAAGGTATCCGGAACTTTTAGTACCTAGGTAAAGGTAACGGTACACAAAAGGTTATTTTAAATATAATAGCATATTTTAACATAACAAGAGCTACACTTAAAAAAATCTTTCAAAAGAGGCTGAGCAAGGCAAAATGGTAGTATACTTTTAAAAAACATTACAAATATTTGTATATTTAAGTATAGTGTAGGCTTTGAAATTATTTTGAAAATATCCGCTAGTATGTATCGATATGTTATCGTTAAGGTATTTTAAGACAGAAACGATGGTCACACTGTAAAAAAGAATGTGTGACGCCACAGAGAGCAGATCGCAGTATTAGACAGACGAGACGTTGTAAAATATAAACATACCCAAAAAAAATTGTTTCAATATTAATTTGATACGCGTTGTCTGAAATTGAAACAGAAACTAGTATCATTTTGTTTTTGTATCAATTTAAACCTAGAGAGTATTTAACTGATATTTTGCGTATTAATTTTAAACTTAGAATATAAATTTGATACGCAGAAGTATTAAATTGAAACTAATGTCAACGAATTTCAGTTCGAAAATTCGAAGAATGTATGAATTGTACAACGAAACATGCCGAATGTCGCAGCTGGCGATGCTTGCGCTAGCACATCAGCACTTAGTTAAAAGTTAATGCTATGGAAGACACTTTCCCAGACGACGTGCTGAAGATAAATAAATGGATTTCAATACGTATATGGAGCAGGAATTTATACATTTACAACGTTAATTTATGCAGCTAAGTAAATATGTTGTTGTGAACATATGTAAATATACCACGCCACAAGATGACGAACAATGCGAGAGGTTCGAAACGATGTCAGCTGCAGAAGACGTTTTTTTGCGTGATTTACTCAGGATCTCTGCGAAGGCGTAAAGCTCTACATCAGAGTCAGGTGCGTCCCTTATTACTGTGCTTACAATACTGCTCTGCGGCAGCGTCATGTGGCTCACTCATGTGGATTACACAAATAATTCAAATTATGATTTTTGGAAAGTTGCTTGGGACAAGGCCACACTGTGCGTCGACACACCGATTCTATAAGCTTGTCAATGTTCTGCAACAACAAAGCAGAGCAAAATGAACTTCGTGTTAATGGTTAAACACACACACAAAATGGGCATTTGTTTTTGCCGGCTCCTGCTCTACATGTATCGGTTCCAGCATGAAGCACACATCATTACAGTGACTCCTGTTTAAACCACATCCGCGTGGACACGAAGCATGAAGAGTGAGAGAACAATGTTTCCTATAGTAAAGTGCCCACTCCTGAAGATTTCATTTCATTAGTGAAAATAAAATACATGTAAGAGTTCAAAATAAAAGTAGAACGTTTTTAAAATAACCTATTTTAATTTAAATTGCAGTTTATGCAGAGCTGAATAGGTACTACAAACTTGATGATAAAAAATATTAAATTGATAAGAGCTAGTATCAAAATGATAATGATAAGAGTTTGACAATTGAAATATCATATTGATAAGAGCTAGTATCAAATTGATACTACGAAATTAATACAAAAAAGTGTCAACCTGATACAAGTTAGTATCAATTTGATATTCTCGAAGTTTAGTTTGAATACTTTCAAAAATAAAATATAAAGAATTTTTTACTAAATAGTTTCAAATTGATGACTTATTAGTGTAATTTTGATGATTAATATTTTTTGGGTGCAAAACAAGCTCGTATTGATAATGTAAATAGTACACCGTGGGTATATAGAAACCCGTGTAAATGCTGTTGAAATAAAAGCTCGAAACATGAGAAAAACTGTCGATTACAATAGATTCTAAGGAGTTGGTACTATCGGCAAGTGACGTTAAGGCTTCCATTTCATTATTAGAATTTTCTTTACAATTCTCAGTTTCATCTAATGTTCCACTACTGGTATTGAAAATGTTTTCAGAATCCTTTGTATTTGAACTCTCATTGACAACAAATTTTCCCTAATTTCCCAATCTTTAAAACACTTTATCGTAGTAAATAGTTTTAAAACAACTTTCTTAAAAGCATCTTTGACTGAAGTTTATGTATTACTTGAAGTAAAATGGGCAAGAAAAATACTAAATAACAACGGGATTCGCCCTGCAAAAGATCAATAGCCTTGGCGAAAATGTCAATTCATTAAAAAAATCAATTTTTGTAATTGTAAATAAGGGTTATTTTAAAGTTGTACAATCACTTTTTATACGTAAATTGTGTTTTAGTTCCAAAATATCTTAAATACTGTCATGAAAACTGTTTAATTTTGTGGCGCAAGGAATTTACAAATTTTTTTCAACTTCATCCGCTGCTACTGTGAATCAGCATTCCAAATTGCAAATAAGCTTAGCAAAATATGTACAACCGCTTGAATGATGTGTTAAGTAAAGCCTGTCCAGCATTATTCCTGACAACTAAGTTCAAAGTGTGCGATGAGCATCTAAGTGCCTTGGCAAAATTATTTTAACATAAGTTGAACTATCCAGCTTTATTACCTTTAACTCAGAATCTTCTAAGAACTCTGGCTTAAAGTTTACTTCAAAACTGTACACTTGAAATGCTTTACAGAAGTTGGATGCATTATCTGTAACTATTCAAAATATTTGGGTGTCATTTGTGTGGGTACGAGAGAATGACGATGTAGATTTCTATCTATATAGTGGCCCGTTACACCAAAGTAATTTTTGTTATTGCAATTCCAGATATCGGCAGTCGTACAAATAATATGAATACTTTCGGAAAAATTTTGCGATTTAAAACCCGTTTTTAGTACAAAATTGGTGTAAAAATAGCAATAGTGAAAACTAGAGCACGGCTGATAGTCTGCCTTCCTCTTATCTATCATGGATCGTATAGTTGTGTTCCTTTTTTTTTAAGCGATATATGGTCTAGTCTTTTTCTGTTGGAATCCCAAACTCATCCCTTGCAGGTATCGAATTCAAATGCACTGTTCAAATATCTTTAAACAAGCGTTCTGCACTAACTAATGCTTTGACCAGGTAAATTAAATGGCAATTTGTTATAAACAATTTTGTGAATAAAGTGCATATTTTTTAAAAGTGTTGAGTGATTGTGATCGCCATTCACCGGGGAAGGCTTGAATCGTGGTACAATCTGCATCAAGACTTGATATATTGAACTTTATCGACAAAGGTTCCTGCTTCGGCTTCAGATTCGGTTGATGCTTCGATTCCAGACCGCCTTCAATTTAAGCACAAAATAACTATTGCTGATTTCTCTAAGAAATCTCATTTAACAGAAGCGAACTCTTCTTAAACATTTCATCTTGTTGCATTTCATTTGGCAATGAGAAAATCAGCATTAAATTAAATGTGAAACAATCAGAAATCAACGCACAACGCACAGCAAATAAAAATATAAAACATTTGCGGCCATTTGGTTGTTGGCAATTTTGCTCACACACACACACACAGATGCACCCATGCAAGCACACACGTTCATGCACACATACATTCATATTAGTGCGCAATTTGGCCAAATGTCGCCAACATGGGCAGCCGCCTGTCCTGTGCATGGACGACTTCCCGTTCCCCTGGCTTGCGTTCAAAAACTTTCACAATATTTCCGCAAAACAAATTGCGCGTAAAAATGGCAATGCAATTTTTGGTCGTTTGTTGCGGCGGCCGTTGGACCAACTGGACGCCACATTGCATCCACATACACATATGTCTCGCTCTGTGGTGCGAGTGTGTGTGTGTCCTGGACCATGTTTCTGTAATGTTTGCCCAATTGAATTTAATAATATTTTCATTTGGATTTTAGTTTTTAGTTTACAGCGTGGAAATATTTTCACTCCAGGGAAAAGCTGCAACTGGGCCTGACATGTTCTGGGACTGCAGCTAATTGGGTTGGACGTGTGGTTAATTTTGATTTTGATTATAATACATATAAGGGAAGATTGAACTAAATTTAAGGACCCACAGGTTTGCCATGTTATCCCTTTATACCACAATCCAAGTATCTATAAAAAACTCCTTAACGCCCCTTAAAGTAGACTGCAAAAAGCGTGTAATAGCACTTACAGCTTATTCCTTATTCCCTAGAAAGAACCAACTATCGCATCAACAGCTCGTAAAACCCCAAAAGGAGCAAATTAAACTGCCACCATAAAAACTCAACCAGACTTGACTGACTCCCCTCACCCACCGCCCACGCTTTGCTCTGACCAAAACCAAAGCCCATTTGCACTGACCATAAATATAATATTTGATAATTTTATTAACAATTTTGAGTGTAAATTGTTTGCGACTGAGAGTTGGACTTGCATCCAAAAGCCGCTTTTTAGGCGTCTGCAAAAACTGCAAATGAAATATTCATGTTCTTCGACCAGCTCTCCCCCCCAGAGTCGTAAATTAAATTTGGCCTCGCCAACATTCTGTTCAATCAAGCACAAAAAAACACCGCAGACAGTGGAAGGGCAAAAAAGCTTTATCCTTACGACCATCCGGGCAGTGGTTTAGTTTTTTGATTTTAACTGCATTAGAGGCCCAGTCTGTTCTGTGCTTCAACTGAATTCAATTTTGTTGCAATGCTATGCTAAAATCAGGCATCCTTCTCGGCAAGAAGAGGATCCGAGTAAAAGTTTTCTTTTTTGCACATTAAATTTATGAAATTGTGCGCTTCCTCTTTTTTCGGTCATGTTCTCTTGAAACTCAATCATGCTTGCATGTAATATCCTGGCCGCCTGGGTCCTTGTTGTTGAGCCCAGGCCATTTGCTTGGGCGACATTTATACACCCCAACAACAGCAACAACAATGATAACAAGCAAAATACCAAGCCAAGTTGTCCTTAAGCTGCACACAGTTGGAGTTCTCCAAGTTCTCTATGCAAGACAAATGCACCCAACAAGGAAGTATGAGAAAAGGAAAGCTTTAACTATGTCCCACCTATTTGTAAGTTCTTCAACTGCGGTGGGGGGTGGGGAAATTGCCCTTAAAAGTTTTCTGTCACATTCTTGGCATTGCTTAAGCTCCTTTCACTTCGCTAAAAGGGGTCTTTGAAGAACATTTCAAGCCTGTTGATTGCCTATTTAGGAATATGCTTTTCTTTAACAATACTAAAGAGGTTAGTGAGCTAGGTATGTGAACTTGAATGAAAGCAACGCTAATTTCTTAGAGTCATTTGAATATTTAGCAATAAAATATGGATAGACTGTTTAGCGTGGTTAAGCTGGCACGCCAAATCTAGCGCCCGAATCAGAACTGCTTACCAAAACTAGTCGTGGAAAACTCCGAAAGCGCTGAAGTCGGTTCATACCTAACAGTGCCAATGCTAGCTCACTCAAGTGAACTTACACACGAAAGTTTTACAAGCATTTCCCTTCACTGTAATAACAATAAATAAATAAACCTCGAACTCGAACCGGAGAATATACATCTACAATTAGAAAGGTCGCCAAATCACAATTAAATAAATAAAAAAAATAATAAAAATAAATTGTGAGGTCAACAATTTTCAACACCTGAAGAATCGGTTGAACTCTTTTAAAGCGTTATTTAGAGGTATCCATTTATTAGTGTCAAACTTGCTTTTAAAATTCATCAAATGACAACAGAATGTGGGGGTAAGCTTAAAGTCAAAAATATCTGACTTTCCCTCGAGAGTTGACAACATCGAGTCTGGTCACTCTAAAGATTAGTTACTTTCCGACAACTCTTGGTAACTCTAAACGCAAATCTTTCACTATGCCCTCTTCTGTGCGGTATGGTAATGCGAAAGCAAACACAGATCAGGCCATAGCTGATCTGTTTGCGTTGTTTTTTTACGTCAAGCTACTCATCTTCTAGCTTCTTTGTGAATCAACCATACCCTTATCTGTTGAATAAGTCTAATTGTATTTTTAGCCCTGTGATTACTGAAAGCTCTCTCCTTTGCTGTCTTATCTCTGTTAAACCTGTGTATGCACCGTGTCCCGATGGAGTACCTGGTTGTGTACTTAGGTTTTGTGCTGATGCACTTTATAAGCCTATTCATAAATTATTTGAATTGTCTCTGGAGTCATCCTCTTTCGCTGTGTTGTGGAAGGAATCTTTTATTATTCCTCTGATTTTGAGAATTATGGGCGTATTTCCAAGTTGTCTGCAATTCCTAAAGCTTTTGAGAGAATTATGACATCTCAATTGCAACATTTACATATGTAGTTCCATTATACCACCCTATCAACATGGATTTGTGAAGCGTCGATCTACTACCACTTACTTATTAGAGCTTACATCATTAGTGATCAAAGGGTTCTTATGTAAGATGCAAACTGACTTCATTTATACTGATTTAAGTAAGGCTTTTGATTCTGTTAATAACTATTTGCTGCTTTATAAACTGAGTTTAATTGGATTTCCTACTAACCTTCTTGGTTAGATCTCTGATTACCAAAGTTCTAGCACACAAAAAGATCTATTTTGTAATTCATATTCTAAACTAATCCGGGTTACCTCTGGAGTACCCCAAGGTAGTCACTTGGGTACATTGCTTTTTAATCTCTTCATAAATGATCTTCTGTCAGTCTTGACTCACTCTCGTGAGCTTATGTACGCCGATGATGTGAAACTATGTTTAACATATAATGATTTGGTTTCCCGCTATAATTTGCATGCTGACTTGGATGCATTTCAGTCTTGTTGAAAAGATAAGTTCCAAGTGTAAGGCACATTTTACAGAAGCTTGCCACAATTCTTCACTTATATGCTTGATAATGTCCCACTAGAGTGTTTGAATGATACAGCCAATGAGGTAACTGATCTAGGGGTAATTCTTGATCACCGACTTTAATTTGACTCTCATGTTACTGCTGCTGTTTGTAAGACCAGGAGTGTTCTTGGCTTTATTAAGCGCTGGTCGAAGGAATTTGATGATCCTTATACGACGAAGATTTTGTACACTTCTCTTGTCCGTCCGGATCATGTGTGTGGTCTCCGCAATATTCGAGATAGAATTGAATCTGTGCTAAAACAGTTTTAATTGTTTGCTCTTCGTGGTTTAAGCTGGAATCCAGAGGTCCTTTTACCATCGTACTCTAATAGACTTCTTTAAATTAACCTTCCCTCCCTTATTAACCGTAGAGTTATGATTGGAGTAATTGTTACAGACTAATTAATGGTGAAATCGACGTAGCTGGCCGTTTTTTGCTCATAACTTGAGAATCGTTCATCCGATCTTTATCATTCCTTCAGCAAATCGATAAATAATTTTGATTACTAGATATCTCTAGAAGCTACGAACCATCATGAAAACTGTGGAAGATACACGTTTTTTCCAAATTGCGAGGGCGGTAGGGTGCGTGGAAAAATTTAAAAAAAACTTCATCTGCCTGCAAGCTTAAGAAATATATGTGCCATACGTGTCAAACCTCTTTTATTGTATATCTGGCACATGTAAGAGTGCGTAATTTGGCAATTTCTGTTCATTTCATCGACCAACAAGCAATACTTTTCAAAACGATAAACTGTTTAGTTTTGGTGTTGGGAGAATACGAATCAACTCCACTTTCGAAAAGTTGCCGTGGAAGTGGAATTTAGAACCTGATAGTTTTCGTTAAAGTTGTTGGATTATAACTTTGAAAAGCACGATGATATCGAAAAACTAATTTAATAAATTAGAGAAGACAAAAGTCTGTCAATTAGTATTTTCTTAAAATGTTTCTTTAAGCTTGGTACGAAGATACCGGCTAAAAACCCGCGAAATCAAAAACTCACGGATTTCGCAGGTTGATGTTTCGTGAGTTGGTCTGGAGTTCACCCGGAAAATAGTCACATTGATATCATGTGTCACGCGATAGTCTATACATAATTTATTATTTCGAAGGTGTGAAATATATATAAACTATATTTTTTGTAATCACGTGTGTCTACATACACAAGTGTTTGCCGCGGTAAAATCAAATGAATGAAAATATTATAAGTGTGAAAACCTTTAAAAAAAACTTATTATGGAGCTTGTTTGACTAACAAGCTTTTTTGTTAGTTTTAGTTGCGATTTATTTAAATAAATTAGACGGTTTTTGTTTCAATTTCGGGTTTTTATTTGCGAGTTGAGCTGGGAGCAAAGGTCCGCTTCGATGCTGAGATTGCGAAAAGACTGAGTATACAAGCGAAGGTTGGGACCAAGTGTCCGCTACGATTTCGAGATTGCGACTGGTTAGGAGTGGAACCGGCTGTCAGCTGGAACCTCCAATTAGCAAATGAGTTCAAGAATTAGGAGAGTGGACCAACTGTCCACTGCAACCTACGATAAGCAACTAACTATGCGTGTGGGCAGGCTAAGCCAGCGGATGCCCAAAATGCAAGCGAGAAGAAATTAAATAGATAAGCGAGAGAATGCAAGCCGTTAGATCGCGAACCGACAGAGAGCAGCTTACATGCAAATACAATAGAGAGATAAATTTACAATATTTGTGTGTGTTTATGTCTAAGCGAAAACCATGGGCAACACCAAGTCAAAACAATGCATTTAGTTACGTTAAGTTGCACCATGGAACAAATTACGAAAATGATTCACAGATTATCGGCTGCGTGACCCGACATACTCCCCCCGTTGAAAGCCAGCCTTTCAACAAAGACCAAGGGAAGCAGCCATGTTTCGCCGACAACTGTCTTAGGAATGTATAGTCCATGCTGGTGCACAGACGACGTCATCTATAAGGAGCAGCAGCCGCATATGACTGCTCGCACTATAACTCCAATTGTAGTTCGTAACAGAGCCACTCGGGATGCACCATCTCCTCCAGAAATTAGCTCGACCACTCGTGCTAACGGCCATTTCAAGAGTAGGAGATTCTCGTCTCTAACCAGAAACAAGTTGCCGATCGCCCAAACAGGCTTCGGAGTGCGCCACTGATGCGCTTCTGGCAGCAGCACCCGCAAGGGAGAATGGGTCCTATTGTTGTCGACAGCGATATTGACAGCCAGACCTAGAACAAGAAGATGAGAGTTAAAGACTACAGTGAAGCAGTCTAAGCAGGATTGTTGCTCTCCAAGATTGGCAACAGGCAAGTCCATGAACGAGCAGGGTAGTCTATGTTTCGTCTTCTGAATCAGCATCAAGCGTAACTCCTTGCGAGCGCATCTAAATTGTGTGAATAGATAGCTCCGACGCTGATGCTTTGCCACAAGCCATTTTCCATCACTTGCCCAGCATCCAATCCAAATGAATGCTATATAATTTCGAGGTTCCGTCATGAACATGAGATTATGGGAGCTGGTCGTGACAGCAATTTGAAGGTGACATCGGTAGAGCTGAATGATGAACTGATGAATCTCCAAGTCCAGCGATCGAGATGCAATAAGATGTTTCAAACAGCAAAAAGCTTTCCAGAGACGCATTAACAAATGTGTGCCGAGTTGTACAGATGCTCTAGTAGTATTACGATATAGATATTTGCTGGCATCTGGTAGTGACATAATGAGCAAAGCATAATGAACAGACGAATTAGGCACCAGCTTAGTTTGCTCGATCCAGGTCAGGTCATTGAATAGAATTGCTCCACGCAGCAACCTAGTTGGCCGTGAGCTGGAAGAAGTGGCCGGATTCCTGCTGTAGAACGTTACATGCCAGTTAGTAACGTAGACAAAGAAGTTGGGGTGACTTCCTCTTATGGTAGATTCTATCAAAACGATGATTGTCATTGCTGAGTAGTCCACATTTTGAACGTGCAAGCTAATGTATCTGAAACATTCATCAGTGGCCGACCTGGCTGCCCCAATATCAGTCGGTGTATCCGATAATTTTTCGTTTGTAAATGGTTGGCTATTTTTAGGAAAGTATATTCCAAAATCCGTGACGAATATAAAGCGACATGGCAAGGTACGCCATTTAACAGTTTGGCCGATCCTATTTTGACATGGGACGCCAGCAGCAAGTAGGAGCACATCATCGCTGCAGAGACAAAGGGCTACAGACAAAGTTGACACCCAATGTGGTGCATGGGACGAAGCGCAATGAAACAGGAACATAGGCATTGGCGGCGGCGATAAGAGTCGAATGTTAGGATGAAACTCTTTCCCGCCAAAGTGCTCCAAGCAATGTACGTTGCGAATCAGTGGGATGGATTCGTGCAACATTTCTGCGTTGTCGAGTCTTCCTAGCCCAAAGCTCTTAGCGATGTGTGCCTGCAAAACGAAAAGTTGATTATCGATGCAAATGATACGAGAATTGTTAGCGATCGATATTCCAAAAAACCAGATTTTATCCAAAGTAGAATCCTTGGGCGATGTCGATGTGTTCTTCCGATTCTTTATGTTGGCACCAACCTGGTGAATCTCTGGGATTGCGGACACCATAGAGCAAAGTTCAGTCCGGCAATTGTAATCCACCTCAAAAGTCGCAGCAGGCGGCCCGGTCGATGCTTCAGATTTGGGTTGAGGATCAATAGCAACACCAAGGCACTTGCGAACAGAAGCAATAGCTGGAACGGCTGGTTCAAGCGCAGCAACAGGAGCAGGAACTATGTAGTTCAATGCAGCAAAGGGATCAGTAACAACTGGTTCACGCTCAGCAAAAGGCTGAGGAACTGTGTGGTTGAATGCAGCAAGTCGACCAGTAAAAATGAGTTGAAGTTCATCAACTGGAGCATGATCCACATGGATGAAATCGGCAACAGGCTCGGAATTAACTGGTTCAAGTGCGTCAACGGGTGCAGGAAGTACGTGGTTGAAAACACCAACAGGATCGGGAACAATGTTGTTGAACGCAGTCGTATTCGATATGGGCTCGTGTTGTGCTGAACTTAATGGCATTGGATTGCGGCGCCGGCGAATTTCGAGTCGAATTAATATATTTAATGACTTCGCTAAGTCATCGAAATCTAACCGCAACTGACTCCCGATTTCATTTAAGTTCAAGCATTCCAGGCTATCATGAGCGAGATCAAACGATTTCTGCAAATCTTCAATCTGCTCCGATCTCACTGTTAAACCAATGTCGACGCATGAACTGAGAAACTCGGCAGTCAATATAGATTGCACTTTCTGCAAGCGGGCATAAATTGAAGCAGTCTTGAGTTTTAGAAACAGCACCCTGTTTGCAGACGACGAACGCGTGATTGGCTCTTCCATTGCGTTTTGCATGGCAACAGCAGCCAAAATACAAATGCGCGAAAATCGAAAGACAACAGCAACGAAATAAACGGCAATTGAATAACTGCACTCAAAGCAACGGGCCTTGCTATGTATGTATGTATGTGTGTGCGTGTGTGTGCGTTTACGCAGGCGCGGGCGTTGCGGTATTTATGTAAAAGCCGACAGATAAAACGACCATGTAACTCGATTGTTTTTTGATCAATATTTTTTTTATTGTTGTAAGCGAATTGATCACACACCCACAGAATTCTTTTTCTGCTCACCAATTTAACCACACACACACACAGGTCAACGAAACGAAATGAATTCGGAAAGTAACTGTGCCGGTAATGCTTGTGAGTTTGCGCACACGAATTGTTCACAATTTGTTAATAATTTTATAATTGTTTAGTGCACATATCACGTCGGGGTCACCAATGTTTGACTAACAAGCTTTTTTGTTAGTTTTAGTTGCGATTTATTTAAATAAATTAGACGGTTTTTGTTTCAATTTCGGGTTTTTATTTGCGAGTTGAGCTGGGAGCAAAGGTCCGCTTCGATGCTGAGATTGCGAAAAGACTGAGTATACAAGCGAAGGTTGGGACCAAGTGTCCGCTACGATTTCGAGATTGCGACTGGTTAGGAGTGGAACCGGCTGTCAGCTGGAACCTCCAATTAGCAAATGAGTTCAAGAATTAGGAGAGTGGACCAACTGTCCACTGCAACCTACGATAAGCAACTAACTATGCGTGTGGGCAGGCTAAGCCAGCGGATGCCCAAAATGCAAGCGAGAAGAAATTAAATAGATAAGCGAGAGAATGCAAGCCGTTAGAATCGCGAACCGACAGAGAGCAGCTTACATGCAAATACAATAGAGAGATAAATTTACAATATTTGTGTGTGTTTATGTCTAAGCGAAAACCATGGGCAACACCAAGTCAAAACAATGCATTTAGTTACGTTAAGTTGCACCATGGAACAAATTACGAAAATGATTCACAGATTATCGGCTGCGTGACCCGACAGAGCTTAATTATGTTATTCAATGAGCTGATTTTCTATGAGATCATTGCGGCTTGGGCTTCATTGAAGCCCAGCTGATACTGCCGGAGTGCTAATCACGCCAAGAGTGGAAACAATCACATCTCAGGCGCTGATCAGTAGTTGAGTAAGCTCCATAAATTTCGCTTTTGTCAGATTTGTTGTTAAAAAAAACTTTCAAATGTGCAAGTGTCATTTATATTAACTTAACCATTTTGAATTGTCTTTTGCAGAAACCATAGCTCATCATACAAGATGGCTGATGATGAGGAACTTTGGCCCAGCACTAAGTGATTTAATTGTTTTTCGAAAGCGATTCCGTATGTCGAACGAATGAGCTATACAAAATCTTAATGGTCGAACTTGGGACTTCTTTGTAGCACCAAGTCGTGAACGACATCTCCTAATCTATTCCGTTGCATTTACAACGAGAAACCATAGCCCAAGCAGCCGATGTAGACCCTCCCCTAGTTGTGTCCATAGAGAACCATTTGTCTATTGGAGCAATTTATTGAAAAATTACAAAGAAAGGTCACGATGGACCTGAAATCCATTTACGATTTATTTACGTTTAATAGCTGCCCCCTCTTGGATCTTTACTGCAAGTAAGGAGGAATTCACTACCGCTTCTTGCCGCTATTGTAGCAACTACTGCAGCATTGGAGGCAAACTTAACTTTTTGCTGTTAATTAATTTAAATTTTCTCTCCGTACCAAGCTTTAAGAAGAACATTTTTGAGACCTACTTAAACTGGGGAAGAAACAGATTTAATAAAAAAAGAACCATATTTTCCATAATAAAATCGCAGAATCGGTAATTTATGAACAAAATCAAGGCTTCGTGTTTGGTTTTTCTGTAACGTAAGTCAATGCAAAATTGATTTGAAAAAGTAACTTAATGTGCCCACAGAACCTTCAAATGTAAACAAACCTCGCTCAACACATGTTTATCCAAAGTGCTGGGGGGAAAACGGACTATTGATTTGAATTCAGCGCCCAAAAATACATATGAAAAGTTTGCTGTCTTCTCAAAAAGCGTCAAATGAGAATGTGTGAATGATAAAGCCCAAGAGTAAGCCATAAAGAAAATCGCCTAGCTTCTTTAATGCCAGCTCAGAATTGTTCAAAAGTTACAGTAACAAATCGCCTGTTCGGCTCGCGTGCCACTGGAGTGCTTTCATAAATAATGCATAACTTTGTCGTTTATAAGCTTAACAGACTCTAGTGAGCAGTAGTCGATATTTAAAGTCTACGACTTTAATTTCTTAAAAACTACTGATGCTGCCTTCTCCATTTGCAGTTTTCATTTGTCAAGTTTATTTAAACCTAAACAGCTTGGAAGTTGCATACAATTCTGCATTCCTTCTTCTCTTGCTGTTTTGTATTTTTTTCCATCATATTTTTTATATAAACATGCCGCTTCTGCTTGACTTGGTTATCATAACAAAAGTTGCCTGTCCGAAGTCGAAATAATATGCCAAAGCATTCTTCACTGATTCTGGCTACGCGTTTTTGCACTTCAAAGTACTTCAAATCAATTTTCTTCACTTATTTTCATAAACCCAGCAGACCCTTTTTCCACTTCTCCCCCCACCATCGGCGCACTCAAACCCCAAAGGACAAGGAAAAAATTTGCCAGAAAAGTTCAATTTTTGAAAAATATTTGCAAATTTCATTCACAGCGCTCGTCCATTCAAATTTCCTGCATTTATGTTGCTGGGGCCACACTGAAGGAAGCCGGCGAAGAAAAAATGGAAATAAAGGACAAAACAGCCATGGTCCAAGGGGCAGCTGCTTTGCCTTTTCTCTTTCACTCACTCCATGGTCCAAATTTTTTTTCGGCACATTTGGCCGAGCGCAAGGACCTTTTGTTATATTGAGAAGGCAGCAAGAAATTGCGCTAAGATGCTTATCCTTTTTTTTTTTGGTGCTCTCTTTCGTTGGTAAAAATGCTCCATTATTATTTTTATTACTTATTTGCTTTTAATACTTCACAACGACGACGACGACGAAACGAACAGGAGAAGGACGAACGTCATCCAATCTCAAAGCGGATGTCGTCTACTTTGCATTTTGAGCCGTTTCTACTTATATGCTTCCTGCTCCTGCTAGTCTAGAGTCCACGAGTCCTTGGCCCAGGCATATTTTAAACGGCGTCGCCTCCTCCTTCACCCCAACCGCCCTAAATTATGATACTTGTCCCTTTGGTGGCCTGCACTTATTGAAAAATTCGCTAAAGGGAAATTCCTGCTTCTTCGATTTTGGTCCTTGTTTTAAGTGCACTGGGTAGTTGGCTTTGTCGTCTGTGTTTATGCAAAAAATTTGTCTTCTGTCTTGGTCAGGACGCCCTACCGCTCCTCTCTCTCGCCTTTCTTGTTATTTCTTGTGCTTAAGTAGTTTTTGCTGTTTTTCATACTTTTAGCTTGTAATCACTGTCAATGTCGACGGGTTTTTCTGTTTTGTTTCTGACATGCTGCTTAAATGCTTCTCAAGATTTAGCTACTTGATGGGCTACTCCTTGCCTTCTTACAATGTTATTAATAATAAGCTATACAAATTTTTCAATGTCTTTTGGGCAAGCAGCCAGACAGGGCAGAGAGACAGGCAGCCAGCCAGCCAGCTAGAGAAAGGCACTTGAACTTACGCAGGGAAAGCACACGAGTTTTTGTTGGTATGGTAAAAGGGTTGAGTCTTTATGCAAATTTATTGGTACATACCTGCAACGAGAAGATAGAAAGAGAAATTGATATTTAGGATATCCCAGATGATGTTAGTTTAATGAAGAGATAGGATTTGGTCTGATAATTGGAAATGATATATAATATTTTAGTTAAATTGCGGGAGGGATTTCATTTGAGAGTAACGTAGAAGAAGGATAGATTGCAATCATTTGAAGAGCACAGAAAATCGATGAGGTTTTTATATTTAACCCTTTCAGTCACTCAACGCAACTTCAGAGCTTGCAATTATTTAACATTTGGGCGTTTATTTTCCAAAAGTTGAAACGGATTTTCCGAAATCTGTCTAATTATTTCGCATTTATTGCTTAAAAATTGCCAGTTAAATCAATCAATACAAAAAAAATCGATTCCCTGGAAATTTTTTTCGTTTTCTTTTCAAAATCGAAAAAACAAGTGTCCAATGATTTCGGATCAAAAAAAATTGAAAATTTCGGTCTTTTCGAAAAAATATTGTTATTTAGCCCAGTTTTTTTTTACTATTACTCAGATGCCTGCACTCTTCCCTATAAAGATCTCTACGGACATGCGAAGTTACAAGAAGTTTCATTTCATAACGATTTCGCATGCTCACAGCTAAGAATTAATTTTGCGCCTAACAGCACATTTGTGGACTCAATGTAAATGGCTCTGGGCCTCAGTTTACTTTGAACAGTTGAACTAACATTGACACCACTCCATATCACGTCACCCTTCTTGTACTTTCCAACCAGCGATCAACTGAAGTTAAACTAAAAATGAGATGCTTAAGCTAGCATCGTTGGGGCCGAATTTAAGTTAGAGTTGCGCTTGTTCGTTATAAATTGCTTTATAAAAATACAAAATATTATTTAGTCCAAGTCATGGTGTACTTAAACAAGGTGAAGTCATTAAAGAAGGCTGCCTTTTTTGGGGTACCAGTTGAACGGAATGGTAGCAGGGAGGGGCAGGGTAGCAAAGGGAATGAACGTAATCTCAACTGTTCATATCAACTGTCAACTGGTACCCCTCTCGCATGGTGGTACCTTGTTGGTTATACCATGGTCCAAGTCAGAGTCCGGAACGTCTCAGTCTGCAGTGTATTGAACAGGGCTCTGCTGCAGCGACGTCGAAACACCGACAGTATACGAGCTATCTTTTGCAACAACAAAGATGTGCTAAATGAGCGAGCTCTCGAGTAGCTAAACACACACACGCAACACCAAAATGTGCATGTGTGTTTTGCCGGCCCCTGGTCCAAGCCAATAGTCAGCTATCTTCTGACTATCATATCAAAACAGTTTCCCTATCTTTTTGTAAAAAGTGCTCATTTTTTTTCAGATCAAAACACTGCCGATCGAGTAGTGTGACCCACTCCCAGTTAATTTTAAAATACCAAGAACTTCCAATTTGGGCGAAATTTTTTGTTAAGTCGGGTTTGACTAAGCTTATGTTCCATGTTCAAGAAATATGTGACGAAGTAAACTAAATTACTAACTTCGCATGTAAAGCCCTATTCGCACTTGTAAAGTAACGAGATGTAAAGTAAAGAAAATCTCTTACAACAAATTTTACGTCTGCTCTCATGTCAAAATATGTATATGAAAATTGTTTGTGTCAATTTGATACAATTTTTGTACTCAAAAAGCTATTGCGGCGTTGCTAAGTAACGAAAGTGAATGAAATTTTGGAATTTCGAAGAAATTTTGTTAAATCTTATCCGAGGTGTATTACTATTGTTATTTGTGCTGATATAGCGAAAGTTACAAAAGCATCCTTGGAGTGTCAATTTGACACATATGAAAATAGCGCGAGTAATTTACCTGTTTATGCGCCAAATATGTTTCGTTAGCTAAAACCAACGCGTAAAAAGAATAATTGGTGTTTTGAAATAAATTTATGACGATATGGCGTTTGCTTCGGGAAATATAGTGGGGAACGACGCAGAATTCAAGGAGATCAATCCTTTTGAAACAGACGATGAAGACAGCTTTAATGAGCCCAATGAAAATGAAATTATTTCGAAAGATGAAAGTGAAAGTCATTGTGATATGGATTTCATAGACAAGAATCGATATGGTTGCTGAATCCAACGTGGCATTGTTGTCGAAAGACCAACAAATTCAGTATTCACTGGATGAACCGAATACTACACGGCAAACTGATTCTAACCTGCGTGTAAATTCAGTATAAATATTTAGGATCGGGTGAAATGTAACAAACGTCAATTTCTTCACATCTCACATCCTGGCTGTGAAATTGAAGCAGCGACAAATGAACATTGTCGGCACTATTCGTAAAAATTGAAAGGAGTTGCCACCTCTGTTGCTGAATATGAAGTACATATCGATTTACCATTCTCAGTGTGGACTCAGGATGTGGTTTCCTACGTTACGAGAGACGTCAGTTTGTAACGTTGAGTAGCACAATGCATAAAACGTCACAAATAAACGAAAGCTACGAATAAAATACCACCAATAATACATTACCCGACATATGTATAATATATACATAACCCGCCAAAATGCGGAGACGTCATAATGGTTTAGAACACAGGTTCAACCGATGGCCGTTGCAGTGTTTTGCATCATGCTCGACATATCCGCGTTGGTCAGTGAAATGCAGGGCGGTCTTGGTGAGCAACCACTCCAAACCGAAGCTGCTGCACCTAAAGAGCAGTCGCCATCGCGGAAGCGCGCAAGGTGGACATGTGTCCAATATCCACTTCGTGAAATACGATAAGTGCCATAAATATATTTGCCCAGGGCATCGCTTTATTTTATACGAAAAATCCGAAGCGCAATAAATATTTGTTCCAAATTAATTTCATATAGCATTGTTTTTGAAATGCAATCATTTTTAAATTCTGTGTGTCATTTGTCATCTTCACTTTTGTTCCTTTTTCTAACTTTTACATTAATTTTTTCATGCATACTTGTGATGTATGTGTGTTAGAAAGAACGTACCACGAAAGGTTAGAAAAATATTTCGTCAAACTGAAAGTCTTCGCAATACTGTTAGCTAGCGAAAGGGCTCACCACAGGTGGTAAGCATAACACCACAAAATTGTTAAACCAACCAGACCCACAAAATTTGAAAGGTACTTACATACTTACTTAAAAAACTAATGGCCGAGTTTGGTCTGATTGGTTAAGATTTTTTCATCATAAGGCAATAGACTCTTGAAGATTTCGGATATCTCATAAACTATTTGAAACTTTACTTTACTGTCTTCAGCAATTTTGTAGCACTTAACCAGGCCTACAAAACACTTTTCTGGACCAGATCAAAAAAAACGTCTTCATGCTTAAAATCATGAAAACGTAAAAAATATTAAAATTTTCTAGGGGTTCAATATAGTATTAAATCCGAGAATGTATAGGTAGATACAAAATAAGCGAAAATATTTTATGAACATAAGAATATCATCAGATAATTCTTTTATATAATTTTGAGCTAAGCCCTTATGAAAGTATAAATAAAACTGGAAAAATTAACTATTTTTATCACTTTGTATTTACCATATTCTGCATTCATTCTGTGATTTTTACACTTTTATTTTACTTATAACAAAACAAAACAAAAAAGGTTTCTATATTTGATAGCTTTAATATTTCAATTGGCTTCCATTGACATTCTCAATCTTTTTCCATATAGTTGACCGTCTGAGTAATTTTCATCATCTGAGGTCGATCATCGTTCGACCAAAATATTCTGACTCCACTAACATAAAGGATAAGGAAGGAGATATCAACATGTTTATATATTCTGGATCAGCACCACCTAGGAAGTCGATCTAGTCATGTCTGTCTGTCCGTCAGTCTGTCACTTTACGCATTAACTCTTGAAATGATCAAGATATCGTCTTGAAATTTGACATAGGAAAGTTTCAAGACATTTGTAGGTCTGAGTTCGAAGATGGGCGAAATTGGATCACGCTTCCACCCACTTTCCATACTAAATTACCTCAAATTTATTTTCTCTGATCTTCCAAATAACTAAAATACTAAAAGTACCAACTAACTAAAAGTATGCTCCTTCAAGAACCTCCCGTTTTAATATTCAGTGTTCAATGTAATTTTTTCCAATTTAAATTTTATCCGAAATATTCCATAGCCTTGTCAAGTAATGCATTTCCTACAATGTTGCTTTGAACTTCATGTTCATTGCTTTTTCAATTTATAATAAGTAGAATTTTTAGCATTTGAAATCCATTCATAAAGAGTTCATTACCAAATTCCAATCAATTGTTCTCCATTTTCATAACAATCTTTTTAGGTGCTCAAAGAAAAATCAATTATCAAGCCATTTTTAGCTAGTGCCCTTGCTGAGGTCAGCCTAAAAGTATGCCACACAGAAATGTAGCCATTAATAGCCTTCCAAAACAGAGAGCGTCCCTTTTAACGACGTTTTCAAATCGTTTACTTGGTCCTCCATCCACACAGTTTTCTATCTAAATGGCTGTAAACCAGTAAAATTTTAATAATAGCAAAAAGTTCAATTGGCATTTCAATATTGTCTTTGACCTTAGCCTTTTATCTAGTGGCCGGGGAGTAAGAGAAGTCGTAGGGACCATTCCTAGACAACTTTCCACCAACTACGAACGACATTATGAGTGTTGCTGGCATTTCAACGATTTTCAGTTTTCTTATTAAATATTCTAGAAATGTTTCGGAATCCAATGATTGTGCAATGGCATGTACGCGTCGGCCCCCTCTGCTCCGAGAGGAAAGCATTTTTCGTTTGTGCCCAGGACTTGGGTAGTAGTCTCAGTGTTGTTTGTCATTTTAAGTCAGTGCCATGGTGCTGGCTGGCTAGTGAGGTGGAACTATGGGCAAAAGAGCACCAGAGCACAAATGGCATTGTAGGAACAACGTCTCCGTCTCCGTCTCCAACTGTGCGTTTGAGCTGGAGCAAAAGGCGGAGGAGGAGTAGGTAACAACAAAGTGAAAATGAAATGACTCGGAACGAATGGCAAAAGCAAGCGTTTACATGGGCGGGAGGTAGATAGGATGAGGTAACCAAGTCGAGACACACACACAGACACACACGTACTTTATGTACCTTTTGGCAGCCAATGAAGCATGCCCTAATTGCTAAATAGAACTTTAAAACTGTTTTTTTTTGTTTTTAAGTCATAGCTCAAATTAAAACCGTATCCCTTGGGCTTCAAAGAGCAAAAACAAAATTTGTATGGCATACTTTTGGGAGCATTTCATATATGAAAAGTGTGCTTAAAGCAGGAAATTAATAATAAATCAAAGGAATTTGTTTACAAATGGAATGTTAAGTAGTTTTTTGGGGTATTTTAGTACAAATTGGTAAGCAAAATCACAAGCTTAGTTGTGGCAAACTAGAAAATTAAATTTATGTAGCCTAATTTTAGGCTCTAATAAAAGTCTAAGTATTCAAACTGTGGGTGTGGTTTTTAAATGGAATTCTTTTTGAAATAAATTCAAATAAAGTGCAGAATTTAAATTAAAGGGCATACACAAATCCAATTTTGTACTATTTAAGCAAGGAGAAAGATTCCAAGTTATTTAAGGAATGGAAGTCCAAGATACACTTGTTCCACATAATTTTACGCGGTCTTTAAAACAACATTATATCCCATACCTGTTTTGGTAATTTCCATGCTGTTATTCTAAACTTTAAAATTGGATTTCAGTTAGCCTCGGGTGTTTTGCTACACACATTTTCAATTAGAAATCAACACCTTTTGACTATCATCTCTAAATCAGCACAACGAAAATCACAATATGCACTTTAAGCACACTTGTCAAATAAAATAAATAGCTGGCCCTCGGGGGGCAACAAAAATCATACTTTAAAGAGCTAAACACATAATTTTAAAGCTAATGGCGCTGACATGGGTGTTTACCAAACTAATAGTAATAATAATAATAATAAATTACCTTTAGGCCTTGACCAACAAACCAAAACTAAATAAACAACTGTCAGCCCACCGAAAATTATGCAACACAAATCAGCGCATTTTATGCATGAACAAACCTGAGCGATAAACAGGCAACTAATTTTGTCAGCAATCTCGTCCCCCCGTCCAAAAGTACAAAACACAAAACAAAAAAAAAAATCCAACCAAAAATGCCATAGACAAACTAATTTTACAATGAGCCACGAGAAATCTGTACACACACGAGTGCAGTGTAAATATCCTGCGGTTTTCAGTTTATTATTAATTTTTGTCAACGACTCGTTTCAGCCTGTTTGTCTGTCTGCCTGTCACTGATAATAAATTTTCACAACAGAAAATAAAAAATAGTTGCCGTCTGTGCTAAGCAAAACTATGTAAAAGCGTCATTTAATTAATAACACAACCCTCTGGCGTACAATTTGTGGTGCATATTTGGGTTTTGGTTTTTTTAGAGTCATATAAAATTTAAATTTTTAAAGAGTTTTTGGTTTTTTGACAAGTCTAAGCTCGTTGTGGAGGCTTTAAGTATGCTGAGGCCGAAATGACACTTTCAAGTTTTAGTCAAAATTTTTAAGATATGGGGAAAAGTCGTTGGTATAACTGATTCCAAGTTTGCTTGAAGATGTTCATCAAAGCATTAGTCAAAACGCAATCTTTTAAGATTTGCAATATTTCCCTGTATGTATCGTTGGAAATTATCTAATTTTTTGCACCGAATTGAATTTATCGAAAAAGCTATCCGGTTCGGGTTCAAGTTCAATGAGTCCCGAACCGAACCCATTCTAAGGGGTTTGTAGCTTGGAGACAAGAGATTGTAAAAAAACAGATACTTTCATATTAAAAAAACCGATAATAATCCGCCAAAAATTACACTAAGTTTTTGTGCAATGGCATTAGGAATTTTGATGGTAGGCCTTAAAATATACTACAGAGAACACCTTGCTTCAAATTGGTGGCTTGGAAACCCTATATGCTGACAATTTGGCAATTCTTTACCAATTTGGGGAAGAAGAAGCGTGTATTTCCATCAGATCATATTTCCTGCCACTTCCAATTGGCATGGCATGGTCTATTCCATCGTGTTGCTCAAAGTGATAAGTTGTGCGCGCTACACTCATTTGAAAATTTGTAGTTCAAAGTCAAAAATAAATTGAATACAAAGTAGTTCATTCCAATCGTAAGTTCTTGCTTAAGGCCTATTTCCAGAAAGCACGAAAATAATTTTTTATGTTGAACTTCATATAAAAAAAACAGCTTCGAACAGCTGATGAGCCATTTATTTTGTTGATTTCCAGAAGAGAAACTAAATAATCATGGCGTTGCCACATCGATAGCTTGTGTGAATTTTAAGAACAGCTGAGTAGCTGAAACTAAAATGAAAGTAAATAGCTTGCAGCACATTTTTTTGGACATGTTTGCCCAAAATTGAAGTAAAAATTAAGCGCAACAAAAAGTACAAAAAAAAAAAAAAATATATGAACAAACTTAGCACTCATTTATTTATTAGTTTTTCATATTTCTTAATTTTAAGTACCTTAAGACTTTCTCTGCCAAGGATAACGAAGTCGCGCACACTTGTGGTAGTACATCATGTGACTTTGAAAGCTGTGAGGTAATTTTGGAAATTGTTTGAACTTTAATTTGATAAAACAATTTGAATTCAAGCCGCTGAACAATCAGTGTGACCCTACCATTTGGCTGCCTCGACATGCCGTTTCGGGTAATTTTTAGGGTTTTTTAAGACTGTGGTCCCACTATAGCTTACAGTCCACTTAACATAAATAAGGCTAGTACTGAGGGCGCTCGAATTTTCCTTCAGCTGTCTAATTCCATACAAAAAAAATAGCTTAAGAAATTTTTCCTTGCCTTTTTCTGTAGTTTGGTACCCAAGCAATACACACAAGGTATTTTAAAAGTTGCTATATCGATTGCTTGTGTGGACTGTATCAAACAGCTGAGATTTCTTCAAGAGATCTTGTGCAGTCATTTTTTCCTTGTGTCAGTTGTCAAATTGAAATGGAAGGCAAAACTAAATTAAAATAGCGCAAGACGAAAAATCGTCTGCAAAATTTTAATTATGACGACAAAAACGCATTAATTGATGCTGTGGACAAACCTGGACACCGCATTTACAATAAGTGATTGGAAAGCAGATGGTTGGGAAAAGGAGGTGAGTATTACTTGGTGTGGCTGGTTCATACTCCTTGGTATCAGTGCATCTGCCATTGTTGTTCTTGGAAGTAAAATTAAATTCCTTTCTTTCTTTTCAGCGGACAAATGTAAATGCGCTTGGATCTCACTTTGAGATACTACCGCGGTAAAGCCAAAAAAAGCGGCAGTAACGGTTGAACTGGAGCAAGAAAGATTCAGCGAATGTTTAGCAGTTCGCTGACCAAATGGCTTTCCTGCCTAATATGTAGCTATCTTATCGGTATACCTCATTTAATTATTTAACAATGGCAACACCAGTTCTGCAATGTCAATCCAGCCTATTGAGGAGAGCATGTTTTCCGATGACATTTTAGAGTTTCCTCTACAAACTCTACATTACCGTCATATTCCTATGTAAGTTAAATATTTAGATATAAAGATATGCAAAGATATTGACTAATTGTCTTTCACAGCAGGCAAAGCAGACCAAAAAGCGGAAGGTGGAACAGACCTTAGTATCCGATGAGTTGGTGAGAATGGTGTAGTCATTTTTAAAAAAAAAAGGAACTGGATTTAACCCGACCAATCTTCTCTTTGCTAAGCCGGTAGCCCACTGACGTGGCCATGATGGAGGTGCAAATTACAATTTTCCTTTTTGAGTCAGTAGAGGCTCACAAAGAAAAACAAACAATAAAATAATCTAAATAATTAATAATATAATATAATATATTTATATGATAAGAATATTATAAAAAAAAGAAATTAAAATGGGAATGTTGGTAACGCCAGCAGCATCATTTTGTCAAGTTACAGACCCGATCTCTGAGTTGACAAAATTTCTAATTGTATTTCGCACATGTTTGGGGCTGGGTCGACTGTTGTGTGTGGTGGGCTGTCTGCAGTCTTCTTTAGGTCCTGTGCGATTCATGTAATTGTGGCAGAATGCTACAATTTTGTGACAGCAAAGTGCGTTTTCCTTTTTATACCCTTGCAAAGGGTATTATAATTTTGCCCAGAAGTTTGCAACGCATAGAAATATTAATTTCCGACCCCAAAAACTATATATATTCTTGATCAGGGCGACGAGCTGAGTCGATTGAGCTTTGTCCGTCCGTCTGTCCGTCTGTTTCTACGCAAACTAGTCTCTCAGTTTTAAAGCTATCGAGCTGAAATTTAGCACAAAGTCTTCTTTTTACTGCACGCTACTAATATGTCGGAACCGACCGGATCGGATGACTATATCTTATAGCTGCCATAGGAACCATCGGTCAAAAAATGGGTCTTAGTGAGAAAAACTTTTTTGTTTTCAATGTTAGCGACCATAAACTCGGCCATTGTTAATATTATCTGCTTTCAAACAGATTTGCAAATTTTGGTCAAGATCGGATGACGATATCTTATAGCTGTCATAGGAACAATAAGTCGGAAAATGGGTCTTAGTAAGAAAAACTTTTTTGTTTTCAATGCTAGCGTCATAAAACTCGGCGATAATGAATATTATATGCTTTCAAACAGATTTCCAATTTTTGTCCAAATCGGATGACTATATCTTATAGCTGCCATAGGACCGATCGGTCGGAAAATGGGTCTTAGTGAAAAAAACTTTTTTGTTTTCAAATAAATAGTTCTTAAAGTCGGTGATTCTTAATATTAAACTAATTTGAAAAAGTTGATCGACATCGGGTGACTATATCTTATGGTTGCCACAGGACCGATCGGTCGGAAAAAACTTTTCTGTTTTAAATTTTATCTTTCTTAATCTCCGCGATTGGTTATTTGATATGTTTTCAAAAAGATTCGTGAAATTTGGTCTAAATCAGATGTTTACCTGTAGGAAAATGGGTTTTAGTTACAAAATTGTTAGATTTTTATGTAAGCGTTCTTAAACTCTGACATTTCAAAAACAGCATTTGCAAGGGTATATAAACTTCGGCACTGACGAAGTTAGCTTGGCCTTCTCGTTATTCATTATAATAGCTGCAATTGCAACATCCCCCCATGTTGTGTATTGGGCCTCACTTAACTTAAATCACTTAGTTAAGTCAAAGTACAAATCAGCTGGCTATTTTATTTATTTTCCGATTTTTGTATTTTTTAAGGTTATCTAGTCTCACTGCCGTTTACATTCCACAAAAGGAATATCTAGCTAATTTCTTCAAGGAAAATTCGAACGCCCTCAGTACTAGGCTATAGCTGGCAATTTCGTGACAAACATTTTTATTTGTTGTGGAAATAGGCCTTTAACTCTAATTAGTGGAATAAAATTGGCAGAGAACTGAGAGATTTAATTTTATTTGTTAGTTTGAAATAGTCAGAAATTAATTATTCATACTATTATTTTCCCTTATTTAACATTCATTATTCCTTAATTATATTTATGTTCTATATTTAATCTACGTATAGTATTCCTATATTATACATATTTGCAAATATATTATAAAATTATTTTTCAGCAAGACATTAACCAAAACTTGATTAGAGTTCATATGATATTTAAATTAATCTTTGCCACGAGAATTACTATGAAATTTGAACTATGTTAATAAATGAAGAGTTAAAATGAATTGGTAGAGGATTTTCATTGGAGCCATGCGACGTTTTGAAGAGAAGGTGACGGGCTAAGTTCGAATTTATTATAGGGATCACCGGTCAAGCATGACCTTCAGGTGGGCCAACGCTGTGGCAATTAAACCAGCCCAGCTTAAAGAACTTAGGTAGCCGTTCTGATGTTAGGAACACTTCTTTAATATAAATCTTTTCAATAAGATTAATAAGATTTGAGAAAATATGACGCAAATGACTATCACTAAGCAAACATATTCGGTACCCACCCCAATTACAATAGCCGGAACCAGCGCGTGCCCCGCTTAGACAGATAAAACTACATCAGTTGGCTAAAGTAAGAATGTTGCAACTTTCGTTTGCAGGTTACATGCTACAGGTTCGGTTCCGAAATGGTTTGCAGCCTTTAAATAAAGAAGCACACTGAACTGAAACACTCAAAAATCTCTTAAGACATTTTTTCCAGGGTTATTCGGCTGTGCTTGAATTTAGAATTACAATTTTGCATTAAAAAGTTTTAATGTATAAAAATGAACATTTTAATAACTTAATTTAAAAAAGCAAATCCAGCTGAGAAAGAATGCGCATTCCGTTCCGAATCCACTTGCACCCCTTTCCCTAGACCTGTGTTTTCTAAGCATCAATTCTAATATGTTACAGCTATTTTCATTCACCTGTTCCCAATGTCCTTCAATCAATTTTAATTTAATTAATTTCCTACACAAGCCCCCAAGAGACCACAAATAAACAACCGCACACCTCAAACACACCTCTATGGAACCTGCTTAAGCAGGCTAAAGTTTTTCCTAAAACCAAAATGAGTTAATATTTGGCCTGGCTGCCATGTAACACTATACGAGTATAAATATGCCTAACCCGCAACAGCACCCGCAGCCCCCTAGCCCGCACTCTTGGGCAAATATCACTTACTTATGTTTAGAGAGTTGTTGCTAATAACTTTTGCTCTTGGCCATGGAGTTGAGAGGCGCCTGCTGTTAATGACACAACCGCAAACAAAGTGCGAAGGGCTGTGTGTTGATGTGTGTGTTTGTGTGTAAATGGCAAAGCTCATTAGCTTTGCAGGCAAACAAGTTTTAAAGCATGCATTTAGGCGCGCTACTGCGGTTTGACAGCCAGCCGCCTGCAGCCAGCCACCTCCACTCCATGTGTGCGTGTGTGTGTGTGTGTGTGTGTGGGAGAGTGTTGACACAACAATTAAACGCATTTAAAATAAAGCATAGCATGCTCGTAGGCTGCCAGACCAAGCGCATGTGTTCTGCGTTTTGCGGCCTCTGTAAATGCATAAATCGTGCCTTACAGCTGTCTGCTACTGTGTGTGTGTGTGTGTGTGTGTGTGTGTGCGCGTGTGTCTCACTAATTACGATGTCTTTAGCTTATGGCATTGGCACTAACTGGTTGTTGTTGCTAATGCTAAATTCAGTACATCTGAGAGAATATTGGCAGGGGAAGGGCTTTTGTCTTAGATGAAGGAGAATAACTATAAAATGCTTCTCGCTTGGTTTTTAAGAATTGTGTTGATATGTTAATTACAGAAAATTGTAAAAGTTGTTAAAAACCACTCTGAAAATATGAAAATATCTTACTCCATTTTTCCAAACAACTTAACTTCTATGATATGACACTGAGCCCCTTTTGAAGCAGTTGAATCTGTTAATTAATTCGGATTTAGTAGCCAAATGTTAAATTTTCTCCGTAGAAATTTATTGTTTTAAAGCATTTTATTATGACAAAGTCTAGTTTGATGGAATTTAATCCTTTTGCCACATTTTTAAAGCAAGAAATTGGAACAAATTTGGGGTATTCACCAGTCCTCGTAAAATGGTAAATTGAAAATGGTAAACACCAACTCCAAAGATCTGGGGCAAAGTCGCTCCTAAAAGTGTAAGGAGTAGAAGTGTTGTAAAATAATTCAAATCGACAAAAAAATACTTGTTATCGAGCCATTTCGACACTTTTGTCTTCAAAATATGTAATCAAATGTCCGCTTAGCTGCATCTGGCCAGTAAATAAATTGACACATTTACTTCAAAATAGCTCTAAACAGTCTCTAACAAGACCTATAATTAGTTTCACTTTTTCTTATTGAATCATTTTCATCTGACGGCTCCAAAAAAGAAAGTGCAATCGTTACCTATAACTCAAGTTCTATTTGGGGTCGAAGTACAGTCTACACAAAGCATGGGTCCGCAGGGATCAATTCGATAACACTACACAGGCCTATTTCGATCTAATAGTGTTAATATGGATTGACCTTAACAAAACTACATCATTGGTTTTGTTGTATCAGCTCTTGTTTACAAGATATAGCGAAAAAACGAATTTGATGAATTTTTGGCACTCTTATGGCATACATATCTTGATTTATGAACTATTTGCGACAGAATACATATGAATGCATCTTTAAAAAACAAAGGCGCTATATAAGTATAGCAGAAAGTGTCTAAATTGGTCTCTAAAGTCAGACAATTCTAGTTTTATGGCAATTATCTCAAAATAAATAACCCCCTCTTAGCTAGTGTGGTTGTCGAATTTCTATTGGAACAACCTATTCATATTGACCAACAAATGCTCTAATTATATCAGCTTGCTTGCTAAATTTATGGGAGGAAAACTAGATTGTCATTCTAAGGGCCGATTTCTCATCATCTAAATAAGTGAGAAATAGCTATAGCAATAGATAAAGTCCCACTTAACCAAATTGGATTACAAAACCTATGTATAAACTTATCCAAAATGCTTACATCCGAATCTCAAATTCTTTAATAAGGTGGTAACACTTCCAGTGAAAATCTGGTAGCACTGTAAAACAGCTGATTTGCTATGTCATTTTATTTTGTTTGTCTGTCGTCTGAAAAAATGGAAAACACAACAAAAAGGCAAACTGATATAAATGCATTGAAAATCACATAATTAGAAAATCACATAATGTTTGGCTATACTCTCAAAGAGCTAAAATATTTATCCAATAACCGCGCTGGTTTAATCGGGATAATTTGTTATGAAAATAGGCCATAAATCGAGAGAAGTCTGACTTTAGAGGCCAATTAGAACAATTTCTGCTGTACTTATATAGCGTCTTTGAGTTTTTGCAGATGCATTAATATGTAAGAAAAAGTAAAATTGGCTTAAACAGCACCTCCAGGAGGGCCAGGGCCAAGCTTCTCTCAATCTCTTAGCATTAATATGTGCTCTGTCGAAAATAGCTCATAAATCCAGATATTTATGCCCAGAGTGGCCTCAATAAATCCTAGAGGGGCAAAAATTCAACATTTTCGTTATTCCGCCATATCTTGGAAACAAGAGCTGATGGAGCTAAACCGAAACCAGTTTTGAAATATGTGAACATAGAGTTATCATAATTTCACACAAAGTTGGTAATTTTGTTGGCTTGTGTAATCGAAGCGAACTGTCTCTTAGTGACACGGAGCATTTGGAGAAAGCGACCATCATTGAAAAACTTGGCTCGTCGCCGAAAGCAGGCAATTGCAGTTAGATTCTCCATAAGCTCGTACATCAATTCATCGACTTCATCTTGGTCCTTACCAAAAGATTTTTTATGAATTCATATTTCTTCATACTCGTATTAAGTTTGACTTGTACATTCATGCATTCTATTACATGAATGTCATGTCCATTTTTCGCTTAATCAGGTCTTGTTGTACACTTTTTCTTGTCATTTTTGCATTGATTTACATTCACGAATTAAGCTTTGTCTATCAAGTAACAGCAAAATTCACAGTCTGTCAAAAACAGCGGGTTTACCACAACAGTTACTTGGGTAAATCACAAGGTGTCGCTCACTAGCTCATGTGTGGAAGTTTACCAATTAAGTTTTTACGAGGGCTGGTGAATACCCTAATTGTATGTAGTTACTTTTGCGTCCACTTCGTTGTCTGTCGATCGGTTACTGAGCAGTTTAAGTGTCTTACCGAGCGATAAAAAGGGAAGCAATTATTTAGTTTGAAAACTCAGAGAGTCTCTTATTAGCACATGCTTCTGCTCATTAATGGAAAATTACAGATATATCGTCATCGACCGTAGTCGATATATCGATTAAGCTAAGATCCCACGGGCAAACACTTTGCTCAAATTTTTACGCAAACTTTTCTAAATAGCAATGATTGCAGATTCTTAATTGCAGGTCTTAAAGCTAAAACAATGATTACAACAAATGTAGCCGAAAACTTCCCTAATATGGCTTATTTAGCTAAGTTTTCATAAAAATTTGGGCAAATTATTTGCCTGTGGGGCCTTAGTTTTACACATGTGTGACACTGGTGTATCGATGACTCGATACATGACAGTACTAAGCATCGCTTTTGGGACCAGGGGACTAGTTCCGTAGTCGGGATCCAGGTTCGCTACCATATTTTAAATATTACATCAGGGGTCACCAATTCAACTTAATCCTACCTAAGACATTTCGATTCCAGTGCCCGCCCCATTGTGGTAACAATTTGTATTTTCTTATATTTTTTTCAATTCCCCTTCATCAAGAGTATTCCAACTCCCACATTTCCTAATCCTAATTCTATACAATTGCTGCTCGCTAATGCCATGCCAAATTATGTTGTTCAGCAGTTGTAATTATGCCTCCCCCCACTCAGCACCCTCAGTTTCCCATTCAAACTGCCAATAGCCATTTAACATTTGGTGTTGCCTACAACAAACATAACAACTAGCAGCTCCTATAGACATTAAATCGTGCTTCAGTTCCCCGCGCCGTCATGACAAACAACAAATTTCACTTCAAACAAAAGACAAATTGCTACAGGGCTAAAAAAAAACTTTCTGTCTCTGTTTGTGTTTTTTTTTTCGTCGTCTTATCAAGCTTCAACAATCTAAGGAGTTCAGTTCAGTGCTGAACTCAACGTCAAGTGTTCTGTGCAAGCGGCAAACTTATCAAGTTTGCTAAATTGCAAACACATGCTGCAGGGCTGCAGCACAAAGCGGACGCCCACGGACAATGGCCAAAGTTAAATCAGGCGTGAAATCAAGCAGGTGTTTCCATTTTTACCAAATTGACTTGACTTTGGCTTGACAGGAGGCGGGCTGATAAATTGTCCTTTCGGCTGTCGCCGCTGTTTGTTTGTCTCATTAAAATGATTATTATGCATTGCATTTTTCCAAATTGAAACTTATTTATGCCATCATCGTCAATGTGTTTGTTTTTGTGGCATATAATTTTTCATATTTACATTTTGACAATAGTGCTGTAAGAAGGGGCAGGGCGAAACTGGTGGAATGTCACTATAATGTAAAAATCAAACAAACAAATGACAAAAAATTAATTATAAATAAAAAAATATAAGAGAATAATTATCTGGTCATGCGTATTGCCAGGCTGTTCAGGCACTGATTTCATTTTATTGCGCATTGAAAGAGCTAATTATTATATGATTATATTTAAAAAAAAAAACTGAGAAATATTATTACCATGGCGGGTAATTGTATAGAGTCATTGGCATGGAAATTGAAGAAGGATGGGGGGAGTTTGAAATGATATACATTTATTCGAATTCTATAGATATTGGAAAGTCCTCCACCCACCAGTTGCCTTCTGTGAGGAGGAAAGTGTTGCTTCTGTAAAATGTTGAGACAACAAAAAGGTCTTCCAAAAACGGCGATTGAGTCAGAACTGCGAACTGAAGTGAAACAGAGACATCCGTTGGCATGAGGTTCACATATCCAAAAATTTGTCTATAAAGATAACGTGACCAATCGCCAAGAAATATGCAACAGATTCGATTGCGTTAGTTCAAAAGACGCCTATAGGATCATAATATAATACAAATCATAGATCTATGTTTATGAGTCTACATCAAAAACACAAAAGGCTATATGGATGTTCCAAAATGATTCAAATCTAACAATAGTTGTTAGCGGACGAAACATGTCGATGCATATAGTCCAGTTATTTAAAAAAAAGATTCCTGACCTGATTTCTCAGCTGAGTTTTCCTCAAGATGTGGTTAGAGCGAGGCGGACATATTCCCAAATGTATGTTGAGAGCGTAAGTGAGAGCAAACAGCTGACCAAATGTATACAGAGAGCGTAAATATGCTCTTTGCACAATCAACGAGAATTTTTGTCGCCTAATTTGTGCATACGTTTCCATGATACCCTTTGCTGTGCAAAATCTGCATAAAGTTTCCTTTGCCCATGTATGTGTGTTGCGCGTGTGTCTCAGTAAACTGCAAGTGTGTGTGACTGCTACATTGTTCCGCTTCCTTTTCTATGCTTTGCCTGCCATGAAATGTTTTACGCAACAACACAAAAGACACTTTCCGCTGACACTTGGCTGGGATTGCTCAGCTTCTAAGATCCGAACGAAAATATCCCCATCAAGCTGTTATCGTAAGACAGCTACGTGTTTCTCTCTCATAAGAAAAACAAAATCAAGTGTTCTGAGAGAGTGAGCGTGACGGCTTGCAGTTTGTATGTTAAATTGCAATAATTATTGATTTTACATACATAAAAAACCAAACTAATAGTCAAAAATTGTAAACAAATGTATATCGTTTGAAAAGCAAGCACATTTTAATTAGGCAACTCCATAATTTAACAGATGACAGCTCAGCTGAGCTGAAGGCTTTGTTGTTGGCAAACAAAAATCGATTTTTTCTTTCAATTTCGCTTGCTTCTTGTTTTTCGACAAATATTTTCTTCATTTGTATTGGTGTCCACGCGGCCGTAAGCTCATTCTGGGCACCTCGGGTATAAATAGAGAAATGTTTTGTGAAATTTCACAATTTCAAATAAATCATATAAACTAAATGTTTATGAGCTTCCTGCTTCTAAAGCGATTTGATTTCACAATTAAAATTTTTATTCACATTTTCCCATTATTATTAGAACAATGATTTCAGGAAATCCATTAATTTGGCAATATAATTTGTTGTGGTTTATTTTTCCCAAGATTTAACAGTCATTTTAAATCCTCTGATCAGCTCTTTTAAATAACCAATCAAATGAACTGCTTTTATAATAATGCTCCGCATTGTGTCCATTTCTTTTTCTCTTTCCCACTCAAGCCACATTTATTGCAATTGCATTTATATATGCGCCTTCCATTTCATTCGGCTTTCTGTTTGTGTGTGTGTGTGTGTTTTTTTTATATTATGTCAAGCATAAATTGGCATTTTCAACTGGATTTGCATGTTAATTAAAATGGCGCACGCACGGACAGTTGAAAACAAATGCCAGACAAGGCATTAAAGCCCCCTACACATGCTTAACACAGCTGACCGAGCAGTGTAAGCCCTTTCAATTGGCGGAGGGGGGGTGCAGGGACACAACCCAGATCGATGTCATGCTGCACTTCACTCTCGCGCACGGGGCGGCTGCTAGCATTTTCATTTTGAACTCTATTTACTTAAGTGTTCCTAAGAAGTAGAGGAGTACCCGACTCAGCTCAGCTCGTCGACTTGCCTCGACCCGACCAACGACCTACACTTGACTTAACCAGCATTGTCGATTGCATTTGGCCACGCCTACACTTCGTTTGGGGTAGGGGCGAGACTTTAATGATGATTTCTTTGGCGCTTAAGTCGTTTAAACTGCGCCTCGCCATCCTAGTCGTCGTCATCGTCCTCGACATCGTCATGGACTTGACGAGTGCCTTTTTTGTGTCTGACTCTTTTTATTTTTCTGCTGCTTTTTCTCCACTTTTTTTTATTGCTTGAGTCTGCTTTCATGTGCATTATGAAGCACTCGTCCCGTTCGACGCTCTCTTGAGCTGCTTTAAGCACTTGACTTTGCCTCTCTAGCAAATCCCCCGACTTAGATGATTTAAAGCCTGGATGGAATTATGACCAAAAGAGCCGAAGTCATAAAGTTCAATATTTTTGCAACTATTTTATAACATGGTTTATGTGAATTTTTGTAAAATTTATTATAAGCGGCCGCCTGCCCGTCAGCGATTGTCTGCGTCCATTTAATTGACATATTTAAAATATTAAATTGCATCCGTGTGCATAAATTTTATGTATGCAATTATTAATTTTTAATCAAGTAAATAACTGTGTGTTCACGAAAAACGCAAACAAACACTGGGGCGGGGATGGCCAGGACAGGACAGGATATATGTGTATGTACATGACGACAGGACTCCTAACCGCAATGTGCGTGATTTCCGCTGTTTGGGTTTTTGTGAACAAAGTTAAATGACAAAGCAAATAAAGAAAAAATTATAGACAAATCGGTGGCAGTAATTTTAATAAAATGTAATTAGTTTGGGATACTTTAGGACAAGCATAGACTCTAGCAAGGTCATCTATTTAATTGTTGGGAAAGAAAGAATTTTTTGGAAATTGTAAGTAGCTGAAAAACAAAGAACATTGAACACAAGATGCACCTCAAGCACCTTTGATTTGTTAAGAAAAAACTCAAATCGAGGGGATTTTGTAATCTTTTCAAGCACATTTTATGCTTAAATGGAATTCATTTTGCTAAACATAGGAACAACCATCTTCAGGCTAAAGGCCGATCTGTTATTGTGTGTTTTGAACAGACATATCTTTAGGGATTGGGAATGTTATTTAGCTTAGTCTGCAAATTGAAATCAAAACTTTTGGCACTGAACACCCACTGCACCATCGCACACGTTTTAGCCACACGTCTAAGCTGCTACCTATGTATGTTTGGTGTACGGTGGTTGAGTTTAGTTGCTTTGTGTTCATTTCTAGCACTTTAACCAATTTGTACGATAATTTTTGAGTTTTCGGCCACTCATTTTCTTTCTGTGTGCACTTGGGTGTTCGTTTTTTAAAGCAAAGCTGGAAATTTAGAGGGCGCCCCTTAAGGGATTCCTTTTGTATTATAGATAATAAAATTTCAACCAAAAAAACTAATTTAAGTTTTTATGGGCTCGACGAGGCCACAAAGTTTAAACTAAAAATTACCCATTCGCCTTAAGCTAAATCAAAGATTCAACATTGAAATCTGTGCTACATGCGTCAGGTCGTTAATTTTTAAAATACATCAAGCTATTGCGATTTTGAAAGATATATTTACCAATTTTGAACAAAATGAAAAATTTATCAAAGACTTTTCAACTTATTTTTTATTTCACGTTAAATATAAACCATAAGCTTACGTTTCAATGGGCACCCGTTTGACCTTACACTTTTCATACAAATAAAAAGCAGTCTAGTGTACACAAATCTTAAAATATTTAATATTTAGTTTCTGAAACATTTTAAATTCAGCATCCATTTCTTTTGTAGTCTGTCCGTATAAGCTCACAGATCTTACAGATGATAAGAGCTAGAGGTTTAAAGCGTACAAAACGTAGACTTCATATACTTGGAGGCACTTCAAGTTTATTCTCTACTTTTACCCCCTGCCCTTTATTTCCGATATTGAAATCAACCTTTTTTCTCTCTCAATTTTAAAGGAAAATGGTTTGAACCTGATTATAAAGTCATCAGTTATATACACCCAAAAAAAAGTATCAATTTCGATTTGATGCACGTTGTCTCAAATTGAGACTGAAACTTGTTACATTTTTTTTTTTTGTATCAATATATACATAGAGAGTATCAAATTGATATTTTCTGCATTAGTTTGATACTTAGATTATTAATTTGATACGCAAAAGTATTAGTTTGAAACAAAAAAATTATCAAAGGCAACGAATGTCAGTTCGAAAATTTGAAAAGTCATACTTTTATGTGAGAAGAAGCATGCCGAATGTCGCAGCTGGCGTTGCTTGACGTGTCACATTTGGTGGTTTTATTTTAGTGCAAACAAATCAGTACTTAGTTAAAAGTAAATGGAGGACACTTTCCCAGACGACGTGCTGAAGATAACTTCGGTGACACGTCTATATAACACATAGTCATTTCACTCTACACAGCTATTCACCAATTCGTCAATTCAACACAAACCAATTTGACACAAAACAATTTCAATACACTTCTTTATATCACAAAGTCATTTCACCCAACACAACAATTCAATATTACGTCAATTCAACACAAACGAATTTTAATTTAATAAGTGGAGTGTGTAGTACCAACTCTATCAGGGAAAGAAGGGTGACACAAGCGGCAAAAAAAATATTGCCTGCGCCGCAATTTTACGATATTCATTATTGCTGCATCCGCCGCCGTTTCGAAAAAAAATCCCCGTTTTATCAACACAAAACAATTTCAACACGTCAATTAAACATACATAATTTCAACACATTAAACACAAACAAATTCATTCTGGGAAGGCATTACCACGCCTGCATTCGGACGAACGAAATTCAAGTAACGAACAAAAGAATGTTAGCTCCAGCAACAAATGTGCATTCACTTTCGCAGGTAAAGAGTATACATATTCGGGTTCGATTGACTTTCCTACTTGTAGGATTGATCAAATCATTTTTGTTAAAATTGTTGTTGTGTTCTCTTTTCAAGTGTTAAAATTGTACTGTATTGAAATTTGGCGATGTTCATTTGCTTCGTGATGAAATAGATTATGTTGAAATTGTAATTGTGTTGAAATTCCTTGTGTTATAATTGTGCTGTGTTGAAATTGTTCGTGTTTATTTTATTTTGTGCTGAATTGACGTGTTGAAATTGTTTTGTGTTGAATAAACGTGGAACCATAAATTAATGGATTTTCTATATTTCTTCTATATAAACAAGGTAAGTTTTTGGTAACATATGTAAATAACGAATGTAGTTCTTTTGACAGTACACAGATACAATGCCGTTGTGGCTTATGCTGCGCTTTGCAAGAAGACGACCAATGCTAGAGGTTCGAAACGAAGCTGCAGAAGAGGCGTTTTTCACTCAGGTTCTCTGCGAATGCGTAACGATCTGACTGCATGGGTTTCAGCATGAGGCACACCATTGTAGTGACTTCTGATTAAACAAAACACGCGTGGATGAGCATGCAAGGTGAGAGAACAATGTTTCCCATAGTGACTTGTCCAAGCCAGATAATTTCAGTTAATAAGTGTAAATAAAGTACATTTTGCAGCTACAAAACATATTACAGTCCGGCAAGACCGACTCTCTTACTTGTTTATAAAAAGTTTCACATAAACCTATGGGCATTGAATTAAATATATAAACGAAAGGTCAGGAAATTTGTGCTTGTAAAAATCCTTTTTTATTTTCCATGGCACATGGCAGTTTCTTTCAAGATTTTAACTCTCAATATGGTCTTCTAATACAAGTCTGACCAGTTCACTGGACCTTCTGAGTATGAAATTTTTAAGATTATGGTCTAATTCTCAATATGTTTTGCTGTATAACTAGCGGAAGCAAAAGCCAAAAAGTCGAACTAAAGCTGGCGCGCAGAGGCCCTAAAGTTTTTGTAAATCGCTCATACGCAGTGCTGGAAATTTGCATATATTAGTAAGCGTGTCGTATGCGTAGTTTGTTTAATAAACTTTAAGGCCATGTCCCGCCTTTACAATCCCTACAATTTTTTGATTTTCATAATTATTAATTTTACAACAAATATAAGTTTTGGGAATGCTTGGGGTGGTCCTTCGGAATGGTCCAATCTAATGACCAGTTTGAGCAATCTCAAATGTATAAATCGTATAAAAAAAATTCAGATCAAGCCCAACCGGTACTAGCACAGGGTATGTTCAAGTCCGGCTTAAATTTTTCCCTAAACCATTTGCTTCAAGTTCAGAAGTTCATATCTAGCATAGGTGGCTTAACCGTTTTAGTCAACTCACATTTGTAATTGTTTGTGCTCTTGTTGCCAACTTTCCGTACACCCAAATGTCATCATTTATCACAAAATAATTAAAGGTCTAGCAACCTTCAAAAACTTTACTCAAAAAAAAGAAAATACAACGAAACTTCCTGCAGTAAAACTTTGGTAAACATGTGAACAAAAAATAAGAGTGGGCCAGGATCTTCTGCTCGAACTTTTGCTCAGGTGGCGCGCTTAAAAGTCGCACACACAAAAACTGTTTACTGATATGCAAGCGCAAAACTCCTGAAAGAGAGAGCCAGAGCGAGTGACTGCGACGACAAAACACTTGGTAATAACTGCCACAAACTTTTACTCGTCGTGTTTGTTGTCTCTAGACTCAAAACTTCAAAAAATATAATTTATGGCCCCATAGCCGCGGGCTGAACCTGGGCATCGATAAGGTAAAAGATACTCGCCGAGTGCTTTCTGTGTGTGTGGGTGTGTGTGTTATTTTTGGGGCGGAAGAAACACTTATGGGCAAAAGTTTTTCCGTTTCGTTGCTGTCTAACAAAAACATTGTTGCATAGTTTTAGGGGCGTTTGCCTGCAATTTTTGAAGGCCATGTTTGAGGGAGGGGGCGTGAAGGGTCGCTAATAGAAATAGGAAATGTTTACAAAGTATTTCCATAACTCCAGGCACTGACACCTGACACAGACATGCACTTATGTATGAGCGCCTGAGGGTATGCAATAATTCAAGATGCGAGACCAGGAGATGGCATTCTGACACTTTCTGGCTAAATAATTTTTGCACACGCATCTCTTAACCCTTTCGCCCGCCTGTCTGCCTGTGTAAAAGGATACAAAAAAGCAAAACTTGCAGCAGTGCAACGTCTTCTGCGTCTCTTCGCACTCTCTTACTCCACTGACAGCGGAGTCTGCTGTCTCAGCAACATTTCTGCCCACATTCTTTAAGGTGCAACACTGCATCCCCTTGCTGCCGCCCTTCTTTGCATAACAAAAATGTAAACTCATTTCGAGCGCGTGGGCGTGGCAGCTACCGTTACTTTTTTACTAGTTGCATGCATGAAATTTAATGGCTTCCACTTTGTTGTTGTCGTCTGCCAAGCGACAACGATACCGCCACGCCCCCCACTCCCCTGCAACGCCCACTATGCAAAACATTTCGTGCTGTTTTGGCATGTGAATTATGTATCAGCATTTTTTGTTGTTGTTCGTCTTTCTTTCTTTTTTTTTGGTCTTTTTGCTTAATTTACTGGGAGAACAACATGAAAAATGATTTGGGAGTGAGTGAAAATATCAAAATCTGAGAAACATTTTAAATGGCATATAAAATATTAATTAATATGCTTCGATGTGAGGTTTTGGGGACAACAAATTTGTCTTAAGTAGTTTAACAAATTGGGGACAATTGGCTTCAGTTTATGTGCTTTGCACTAGGAGATGTTTATGATAATTTAATTAAGTTTGGGAACATTTATTACTTGTAGTTTACACTGGTTTTTTGAAGTTGTATAAAATGCAGCACTTAAGCAATGACTTAAATTGATCAAATTAATGGAATTGGACTGCCAAGCCAACTTTCTCCAAATTTTTTTAAGTACAGAAAATTAAATAAAGTTTTTCCTAAAAGAAGAATTTATATGCTTTGAGTAGGTTAGGTTTCAATTGACGAAGCTGCTTCACTTAGGTCGATTAAGGCATGTTTCTGTTAAAGTAGGCAATTTTGTAACTTTAAACACATGTATTCAAATTTATATATTTTCGAATTAAAAAATCGTACAATTTTATAAGTGGAAATGCTTTTAAGTTATTGAAAATGCAATTAGCCATAAAACTGGCTATTTAAAAACTATAATTACCTACACAGAGAGAAAAAACTGAAAACATTGGACTCAAGAAGAGCACAAACGTTACCAAAAACAATGCATGAGCGGGTTTTCTCAAATGTACTACAATGTTCTCACTTCAAGAACATTTTTTTGAGATCGCAAAAACTCAAGTCGAGTTGATATTGTTACGTTTTCAAAACCATTATACTCGACTGGGTAACAAATTTGATTGATTTAGGAGATCAGGTGTGAGCGGGTTTCTCACATTTGGGAGGAATAGGTAGAACGGGGACATACCGCTTTGGATTGGAAGGGAAGGGACATACATGCTGCTGCTTTTCCACGCATATATTCCACCTTAGGATCAGAGACATCGCTGCTGTACAACAAACTTCAACGACCCACTTCCACCTGACTCGTTTCATTTAAGTTTTTCAGAAGAACAGAAAAATTTGTTCGGGCTTGACTGGGAATTGAACCCGGTACCTTCCGCACTTAACTTATGGAATGACGCGCCTGCACACTCAGCCGTTGCACACATTTGCAGATTCACATCTGACGGGCTACTTATGCTTGGTTGAGCTGACAAGAAGTTGATTTAAACTCCTTTTATACTCCTTCCAAGTGCTAGTTAAGGAGGTTAAAACAAAAAAGTTTTTCTCATTAAGATCCATTTTCCGACTGATGGTTCCTATGGCGGCTATAAGATATAGTCATACGATTTTGACCAAAATTTGCAATTCTGTTTGAAAGCATATAATATTAATATTGGCCGAGCTTAAGATCGCTAACACTGAAAACAAAAAAGTTTTTCTCACTAAGACACATTTTCCGATCGAAGGTTCCTATGGCAGCTATAAGTAACAGTCATCCGATCCGGTTGGTTCCGACATTTTAGCAGTGTGCATTAAAAAGAAGACTCTGTGCAAAATTTCAGCTTGATAGTTTTAAAACTGAGAGACTAGTTTGCGTAGAAATAGACAGACAGACGAACGGACGGACAAAGCTCAATCGACTCAGCTCGTCGCTTTGATCAAGAGTATATACAGTATATGGGATCGAAAATGAACATTTCTATGAGTATTTCTATATCTACCTTAGCATAGGTATAACAAGAGAGAGAACAAAAAGGGAGCCAACTCGCTCTCTCTCTCTCTCTGCTAAAAACCGGTTTTGGTTATGTATAAAGCAAATATTATACGATTGAGAACAATTTTACTTATTCCAGGAACATTTGGAACATTTGTTGTCAAGAATTTTGAGATAATCTTGTTCTAATTTTAAGTTGAAGGTAACTTATTTTCTGAACAGGTTTTTTCCCTGTACAACAATTTGATTGACCAACTAAAACTATTCCATCCGATTTAGTTCATTGAAGTCATTCAGAAAAACACAGACTTGCTTAACGAACAACGTATGGAATGGCGTGTTGGCGCATTGAGCTATCGCACACTTTTGTAGTTTCAAGTCTAAAGGGCTACTTATTCTTTTCTGTGTGGTGGTTGAGCTGAGTTGAATTGTGCTTATTTCAGTTTGAGGCAAGGTTTTTTCTGAACAAGTTTTTTCCCTATGTGTAAGTGCCAGCTTTGCAGTCTAGTTGTTGCACTCAGAGGCGAAACTGTACCGGTACAATATTAAGATTCTTTTCGGTTTCAAGAATATCGGTATATCTCTCGGATATAAAAAATTAAAAATTGCGCTTCCGGTTCCTGGACATAAATACTTGGGAATATATCCGGACAAGTGTCTTACATTCGGAACCCATATCAACGCGCTTGTAAGGTCACTATATGGCAGAGAAAGGAAAGTGGGATGGCTTCTTTCTAGCAGAAACAAGCTCTCACTCCGAAATAAGGTGCATATATACAAAGCTATCATAGCACCTGCCAGGAGATATGGGGTCCAAGTATATGGAATAGCTGCGAAATGCCATCTGAGAAAGCTCTGCGTCCTTCAGTCAAGGTGTCTCCAAAGACTATCGGGATCACCCTGGTATATGTGCACAAGACATTTGGAGAATGACCTCAGTATCCCCAAGATTGGTGACGTAATCAATAAACAGGCAGGCTATTACGTGGAGAGACTATGAAGTCACCCCAACACACTAGCCAGAAGACTCCTGCGCAGACGAAAGAAAGCAGGAAGTAGAGGAAGAGGACGCCTCAAAATACTTTTCCCTATAATAATACTAGCTTAGCAACTACCTCCATTTCAATAAACTTGACACAAACAAAAACAACTCGCCCATAATCAGACAAATTACACCTGAAATCAAACTTTCATAAACAGTTAAGTTATAAGGATATCTACACAATCTAAATTAAGTTGGAAAGTTTACACAAGGAGACAGAAAATTTAGAAACAAAATAAATAATAAAAAAAAAATCATTCCAGGAACATTTGGAACATTTGTCACGATTTTTGACATCTTGTTCTTACTTTAAGTTGAAGGCAACTTATTTTCTGAACATGTGTTTTTCCTCTGTGTATTTTTAGCTATAACATTCTTTGTTATAGAACTTCTCCTTAGTACATCGTTTCATGAGTAAACTATATGGCCAGCGTTCGATGAAGTAGGTCAGCGCTTCGACCGATCGTTTCTATGACTATAAGGTATAGCAGTTCGATTTTACTCAAACTTTGACAGATCGTTTAAAATGAAATTAATCTAACATCGGGTAAGTTGGGAAGGTATATCTTTCGAAACAAACAAGTTTTTTATACCAAAATTATTTTTTCGTCCACTTAAACATAAAACAAATTAATTAAAAAAATAAATAAAATTCCTTTGACACTAAAGGGATTAGTAGATTATTTCATGTTCAGTAAGATATTCGGATTGAAACATATAAAACTTTGTTTAGTTTAAGCTCCACTGAATTAATCCACACTTTTGGGGTCAAATATCCTGTGCATCGTGTTAACTCTAAAAAGTAATGATGCAGTTCAATTCCTACGTAAACAATGTAAACAATAGATACTGTGACCGTTTTGAGCAAGGTTGTGCTTTAAAGTATCAAACTTTTTAATGAATGTGGCAAATTGCACTTGGTTATCCTTAAGCTGGCCGAGGATCGCTTTTTCGATACGCGACTTTCTAAATAATACCTCTGTTCAATTTTAATAATTAATAATAATTAAAATAATTCAAGTTCTTAAAGAAGATATTTGAGAGCAATTTTTATACTCTGTACCGAAGGTACATAGAGTATATTAAGTTTGTGCAAAAGTATGTAACAGGGAGAAGGAATCGTTTCCGACCCTATAAAGTATATATATTCGTGTCTGTCCGTCTGTCCGTCCGTCCGTCTGTCTGTCCGTATGAACGAAGAGATCTCAGAGATGGTAAGAGATAGAGGTTTGACATGTATGGGACATATATTTCTTATACTTGCAGGCAGATCAAGCTTATTTTCAATGTTTGCCACGCCCCCTCCCGCCCCCGTAATTTGGAAAAAACTTCATATCTCCTACAGTTTTGGAGATAGATCGTTCGTTCCTTCTAGAGATACCTTGTAAACAAATTATTTAAACATTTATTTATCGATTTGCTGAAGGAATGATCAAGATCGGATGAACGATACTCAAGTTATGGGCAAAAAACGGCCACTTAACACCACCCACCCCCCCACCAACAACCACAGCAACATACCCTAACCGTTCAACACAGGCAATCTTAGTGCGAGAGAGAAAGAGAGAGAGAGAGAAACTTAGAGAGCGCACCGCGTTGTGCGCGGGGTGTTAACTGGCCGTTTGACTCCTGAGCAAATGCGAGTGTAAGGGTACAGAGTATGTTATAGTCGGGCTTGACCGACTTTCTTTCTTGTTTTAGCTGAACCTTTTCAAAACGGATCTGTTACGGTTCGCAGATTTGTTTAAAAATGACTCAACTCTTTGTGGAAGGTTTTGAAAATGTTCGCGTAAAAAGTATGTTGTCATGAGGCTAATTTTTAGAAATGGTAATTGGCTTCAAATAAAATCTGAATGTCTTTAATTTATTAACGCTTTAATAAATACACTTTTTTATTTTTTTATCAATTCATATTGCTAGTTATTTTTCATGTTAATTAATTTCGTAATTAAATATGCATTTATGGCCTGGCGCGAATATAATTCATCTGCCCAATCTCTATATCTTTATATATGTAAATGTTTATGGCATTTTCAATATATTTATCTGTGGCTCTCATTTATATTTTGTGAATTTGCATACATTTTTAGCCCACGGCCATGTTGACACATGTTTGAAATGTAAATAAATAATACCAGAGACAGAGCCACAGACGGCGCGCTGCCTACCTACGTATATTTACGTATATTTTCAAATAAATATTAATGGCTTCGACCAGGCGCAAATGATTTTCATGTAATTAAACAAATAGCTAATTATTTTTGATTTTTAATTAAAATGCATTTGGCCGCAAGCAAGTAGAAAGCCGCATTGAAAAGTATATTTAAGAAGTGCCATGAAATTCAGTAGGAAATACTGAAATGCAGTGGCAGCTCATCAATTTGATTTTAATATTTTAATATTTGTTTTTGTCATTCGATTGTTTTAAATGCAAATGCATAAATAAATGCCAAATTACATTAATAGCATTTTGGTTGTTTCCGCTTGTGTGAGCTTTTTCTCTGTTTTTAAATACCTTTTATTTTGTTTTTGTTTTTTTTTTCAAAATGTTCAGCGACTCGAAAACAATGGAATAGCGTAAATACTGACAGTAAAGCTAATTAACAATTGAATAGATTTAACTAAGTATTATAATTTTATACAAATGCGCAAATTTCTGCTCCACTTCTTTTTACAGCTGTTTGGCTGATTTGTATCTAGCCTTGTTAAGCCTCCTTGGACTCAATTTTCAACACATTAATCAAACTTGCACTTAAATTTAATCTAGCTGAAAACACTCGCTAAATAAGCTTACCCAAAATATGAAATTTGAGTAATTGTTTTCGGGGTTATGTCACGGCACAAATCATAAATCATGTTGCATAGTTTTAGGCGCGCACATAAAACCCCATTAAAATGTAAAATTAAACCAAAGGATAAAGTGAAGAGGGAAATTTATTAATAAAAATTTGTTGCAGGTGCTCGTCTTTCTCGCTCCCTCATCTCTGTGTGTGTGTGTGTGTGTGTGTGAAAGTGTGATAAAATAGCAACAATCACCATTAGTGTCACATGCCATCATCAATCATTGACAACGATGTCCAAGGTGGACATTTTGTTGCCTTCGCCTTTTGTTTGGATTGTTCCTTGTTTCACAGTTTAAACCACTTTTAAGTAGATGACGGGTGAAATCCTTGGGCCATTGTCATTGTCAGCTGTTGCTCTGCACTAATATTTTCATGTTTGGTTTGTCCTCTCAAGTTTGTGTTAGAAGCTCAGGAATGGGAGGACGCAGTGGAATTTTCTTTGTCTAGCAGCTTAAGTCCGTTGGCAGGTGCTAATGAAGTTTTGAGACTGGCTAAGCCAAATATGGTTTATATTGTTTTTCCAAGAAAATCCAAATGATCAAAGCGAGCGATTGTTTCAGTTGTGTCCGCTCGTTTAAGGTTACCAAGCGGCGCGAAAACTCGTTTGGATTGAGGTTGTATTCAAATACGGGACACACGATTTCGCTTATGATCGAGTGTCAGCCACCGCGGGTAGTTATTAAAAACACCTGTCAGATCAGCACACCATTAGAGAACAAGCAACAGGTGGCTGAGACCAGCGAAAGCAATATTAGGGAACGACTATCACAAAAGGTGCAGGACGAAACACCCAACTATGCATTTAGCACACTGTAATGATCTCACGAGGCGCAGTCTCAGCAGCACACCACTACCACATAAGAAACATACATCCTTCGAAAATTGTGACATTTGTATGCAAGTTGTAAGCTCACTTTATGGTTCAGTAGTTGTTCACTTTCTTCCAAACCCACATATCTTTTATAGTATTCATGAAGCTTAAATTCATAATTCTTCAATCAGTAATTATGCGCTCTTAATGTATTTCAAACCAAACGTCACAACCCAAAATCAATTGTCGGTGTAGCTGAAACGAATGTTTCAATTTTTGGGGGAAACATTTGATCAATGTTTTACTTATAAGGAAATTTGAGTCAACAATTTAAGCTCAAAACTAGAATATTTAACTGGTGGCATTAATATTATTTAAGATTACAATAAATTTTTCTTTTTAAATTGTATTCTTTTAAATTAATGCAAAAGTCATAGAGCAGAAAGGTGCAAATCTACTGGATTCCCATCCACCGGGGCATTGATGGAAACGAAATGGCTGACAGTCTTGCAAAAGCCGGAACCGCACTAAGCCAGGAAGCAACACTAAACATATCTATCTCCGTACAGACGCTACACAGCAAAATGGAGGAGATAGCGGAGAAAGAAGCAGAGGAAAAGTGGAAGAACACAACCGGCTGCAGAATCTCAAAAATCATGTGCAAGACAAGAGACAAAAAACTCACGCACTATATGCTACAGCTCCAAAGAAGAGACTGTAGACTGCTTATAGGCATACTAACTGGTCACTGCCTAGCAGCTGCTCACGCGAAAAAGCTAGGAATCACGACAACGGACATCTGCAGGAAATGTAAGGAACCTGGAGTCGTTGAAACTCTGGAACACCTCATCTGCAGCTGCCCAGCGATCGCTAAGACGAGACTAAGACATCTGCACTCCCCAAATCTCACCTCTCTTGAAGAGGCGGCAAGGAGGTCTCCCAAACAACTATTGGCATTTACCAAAACGTCAAACATCCTCTTGGATTTCTAATGGTACCCAGAAAAGCCACCCGGCCTCACTAAGGACCGTAAGGTCTACGTGTGGTCCCCACAAAGGGCCAGCCGGAACTACCTACCTACCTAGAGCAGAAAGCAACAATAAGAAAAAGGGAACTTTTATGAAACTGTAACTGTTCCAATTTGATTTTTTGGTAGTTTATGAAAATAATTTGAAGGATTAATTTCATGAAGTATCGAAAACCACCTATTGATCAATCTTTATTTGTGATAATGTCAAACTAGGAAGAAGACAAGTAATCAGCTATCAAAAATGTGTTGATCTCTAAAAATTAAATACGAGGCAAATATAGAACTCCGGTGGAAGAGGCCGTCATTGAAAAGGGGCTTGACCGATTTTCTGTCTAATTTCTATCTCCTTCGTCCTTCTTTTAGAAGATCCACTGCTTTCATTTTTGAGTTTATACTATATTTGTGCACTTCACTCATATTTAAACAAGATGTATCCTAATATAATATTGTTATTTTATTTTAAAATTTCTAATAATTGTGTTTTATAGGCTATTGTATTTAAATCATAAATAGGCTTTTTAAACTGAGCACATCTAACATCTTACATCCCACATTATGAGTCATAAACATTTGCCGTCCAAAATTTGTCATCTTTATTGGGTGGTCCTTTTAGACACAAACCAACTTATTATTTTGACACAACAAAAAATTTACAAATGTTGGCATAGCCAATAGCTATTAAGCATTTTAACTCATGATGTGGTATGTTAGATGTTAGAAGTGCTCAGTGTAAAAAGCCTATTCATAATTTAAATTGATTAGACGCAATAATTACACTAGTATACAGCCAAAAAGACCCATTTCTACTGAAAATATTTTTAAGTGTAATTTGGATTGGTGATCTCCAAAATCAATTTCAAAAATTTTTTTTATTTTTTAAATATATATATTTCGTTTCCAAACGCCTAGGAAAATTAGTGAAAAATTCAAAAAAAATATTTTTATTTTATTTACTTAAGAACCGCACATCTGCAAAGAAAATAAGATATTGGTGAACAAAATCTCTAAATAAATACAAGAGCTGGGAGCAATTAGGTGCTAAAAAAATGATATTCTTGAGATTTTTTAAAAATACATTTTTATTTGCTTTGGCTTTTGTTCTGTTCTGTAATTTTTTTCTTATTTGGCTTTGACAAAGAAACTAAAAAAAAAAATGTTCTAAACACTTAAAATTCTCAAATTTTGCTGTTAGTTCCTTCACTTAAATTGATCCAGCTACAATTTTTAATCATAGATTTTCTTCGTCAATACCTTATTATCTTTGTAGAGTTACGATTCTTAAGTCGAAAGAATAAAAATTTTTTATTTGGATTTTTTTTATATTTTTCCTAGGCGATAAAAAATGAAATTTCTTGCATTTTCGAGCAAAAAATCGATTTTATTGAATTATTTTTGGTCATTGTATTCAAACTTAAAAACCGATTTGAAAATAATAATCTACAATAATCTAAAGATTCATATTTAAAAAATGTTGCCATTAAAAATATTTTGAAATCGATTTTTGAGATCGCCTATCCAAACTACACTTAAAATTAGTTTCAGTAGAAATGTGTCATTTTTTTTTTTATTTTTTAAAATAGTGATATTTGTAAATGAAACAATTATGTGATAATAGGCAACATTGCCTATGAGTTATTCCCAAAAACTTTAGAGCCTATTCGCTCCCGTTAAAACTCGACTTTTTTTACGCATACTATACCACAAAAAAGCATCAGATAGTGGGGTTAGACCATGACCTTAAAAAATTCATATTCAGGAGGTCCAATCTATTGAACACTTTGAAAAATTATTACATTGAATTTAAACGTAATCGACCGTGTTAAGTAATTTCATTATATTTGAGGTTAGGAGTTGATAAAAGTGACAAGGGAAACTTTGCTGACAAATCTGTATACAAAATCAATCATGTTGTGGACGGAGCGGAAACTGTACATAAGTGAACTGCTTTCGGTTAACTGAGTTTTTAATAAATTTACAAATATGCAATTTTTCTCCAAAGCTTAGATTTCTTAGCTGCATTTGTTTTACTAATTAAACCCTAAAGCTATTTGGTGAGAATGAATTTTTCTAAGCCCCTTTCTTCCAGCAGAACTGCACTTCATGTTTGAGTTTTTCATTTAAGGCCGAAGACTAAGAAAAAGGAAAAAGTGGAAAAGTCTGCCTACCCACTCTCTCACTCTTGGTTTTTTTTTTCGGTTGTTTATCTTGCACTGCGTGTTTTTAATTTTGCGCGTTTCGCTTGGTCTAATTGAAAGCCGCGTTGTGTGTACTTGTACTTCTGCGGAAGCCGGGGCTGTGTATGTGTACTTTAGCCTGTCTTGTGTTTGTCTTAACATTTATACGCAGGCTTCTGTCGCCCACCACTTCCAATTTATTTCGTAGATAAATAATTTACTTTTTGCGCACTAAGGCACAAACAAACCAGGCGGCAGGCATCAGGCAGGCATCCGACTGAAAGGAACTAAAAGCAAGGATGTTGGCATATCTTTCACTCACAGCAAATATTTATATGTATTTATGTGTGTGTTTGTTTATAATATGTATAATGTACATATACATACATTTCCTGTTGTTTGAAGAAAAACTTTGCACCCTTTTTTTCCTCCCTTGAGGGTTTGTATAAAGTAATTTTTTTTTGTTGCTTTCCCGAAATTAAAAATTAAGTTTATTTAGTACAGAGGCCTCTCTGTTTGCCCTTGAGGTACGACGACCTTGTGGGTGTGGCCTGTTATTGGCGCAAGAACTAAAAGTATGCAAATGTTGCACATGAGAGGGGAAAAAAAATCTGCACAGCATAATTTATGGCGCCCCCACCCCGGCCGCAAGAAAAAAAACGCAAACAAACTACAAGAACAATTTGCCCTATGTAAAAGCATGTGATTTGTCTTTGGTTTTGCAGCAAAGGACACAGACAGGACATTCGCCTGTATTTTGGTAATGTCAACAACAGACGATGCTCCAAGCAGAGGCAGCAGCAGCAGCCGACCAGACCAAACGCCTGTCGCCCATTTTGACGAAATAGACAAATTTGCGTTTTGTTGCAACAAAATGCCCTGAAACTGGCAGGCAGACAGCCAGGACCTGCTCCTTGTGCCCAGGCACATGCATTTCCCATGCAATAAATCATATGCAGAGAAGCGACAGCAACAAAGCAAAGCAAAAACAATGTTGCGGCAAAAAGTTTGCTGTTGTTTCGACTTTATTCTCCTCCCCCGCCTTTTTTATCCGTTCGTATGTGACAAATACATAAATTTGCCAAAAATGTCGCCGCCTTTCAAAAAATTTGAGCTGGCAATTTGAAATTTTTGTTTTTTTTTTGTTTTGTTTTGCTACTTCTACTTTTGCATACCAGGAAACATCACCGTGTGGCATTTAAAGTAAAAAGCCTGACGACGCGTTAGAGTCATAAATCATATAAAAAGGGAAACAGGGAGAGTTACCTCAAGGGTTGACATTTGAATATGTTTTTGCGCTTGCTGGGAGTTGGTCGATTAAATTTTAAAAGTTTAATCCTGTCTTGTCCTAGATGTAAAACTACGATGCGATTTATTTCATTGGAGTTTCGAAAATAAGTTTATTTATTTAGAGTCGACAAAAAAATATATATAGGCTGTCAACAAAAATATATATACGTGACAACAAATTTTTCAGTCAGTCCGGCAAGCTATGTCCCTACTCACAGCCAGAAGTGGTCAGAGATTTCCCCGGAGATAATTATAGAGAGTCGTTTTTAGAGCAGGTGATAGAAATCATTGTAATTTTCACATAAGACCCAAAAACGATTGTGCTGGGCATAGTCAGTTGTGCATCTAGGCAAGATAAAAGGTAAATAGTTTCTAGTTGGTCTAGAAGGAACGGAGAAGTTAAGGAGACCTAAGAGTTTGGAAGAGTCTACATCACCAATAATTAGCTTATGACGAAAAGAAACGCCTAGGACTGTTCTACGATTAGTTAACGAAGGAAGGTCAATAGTCAAGTGTCTGCAGACGAATGTTGGGGTCCCAAATATAGTCCACGCAGAGCAAAAAGGTGGAAATGCTTTTGTACTGATTCAATACGATCGATATGCTTTTTATATAGCGGACACCAGACGGACGAGTAGTGTACAGGAGCTTTGTGGAGTATGGATCATTAAATTCCTTTGACCAACGTTTAATGAATCCAAGTACACCATTCGCCCTATTAACAATAGAGGATATATGAGGATTGAAACTCAGTTTGGGGTCAAAAAGAATTCGAAGATCAGCGACTGTAGATATTCATTGCCAATCGTATAGGTAGCCAGCGAAGGTTTGCAACGATGGAAAGTCATAAACATGCACTTGGTGCAATTAAAGTGTAAGTGATTAACCAAGCACCAAGACTGCGAGAGTTTAAATAAAAAATAAATGTCTTAACCGATCAAGCTTATAGAGGATAAGATCATGGTTTACAGAGTCAAAAGTCTTACAAAAGACGGTATAAATGACATCGGCTTGATTTTTCTTAAGGAACCCATCATTAACCAATGAAGTAAAATCAAGCAAATTGGTCGTAGTTGACCGACGCTTAATAAACCCATGCTGGAAAGGTGATAAAATCGATTTGCAATAATGCTGCAAGGTGGAGGTAATAATCTCTTCAAATAATTTAGGAATAATTATGGAGAGCAAGTATAAGACTCTTTCTAAAGAGTTGTATAGACTGAAGAATAAAGTGATAGATTGAAAAGCTTAAAAGAAGGTTTGCATAAGAAACTACAGCACTCTTTGAGAACACAACTATGAATGTTGTCAAGGATTTTAGTGATTTCAAATGGAAAGTAGGGAGCTTTCAGTAATTGAAGGAGCACAAATCGAGTTAGAAGAAGAAATGTTACAAGGATAAGAAGTTTTAGTAAAATGGACAGAGGAATAAGTTGATTGAAAAAAGTCTGCAAATAGGTCGATGGCAACGGAATCATTGCTAGCCTTTTGGTCACCTAGAAAAGAAGAAAGAAATGGTGAAGATCTACGCTTAGAGTTCACAAAGAGAGATAATTCTAACCACTTAGAGTTAAAAAAGGTAAAGTTAGATGCTGCTATTGAATATTTAGAAAATTCAACAGCAGAACCAGTTCCTTTATACTTTTTAGAGCATTTAGACTTAATATTTTTCAAATTAGAAAGTCTAGGACAGTACCAAGGCGGACTAACACGATATTAGGAACACAGATATCTAAGAGAGAATAAATGGATTTGTAGAAAAAGGTAAAAGCAAAGTCTAAATCAACCGCATTCAACAAAGGAGACCAGTTTGTTGCACAAATAAGTTGATTCATTTACGAAAACAACGACAAGTTTTATTAGAAATTGAAGGGTAGAGGTTGAAGAAGTAGGATCAGAAACTGAAAGAGAGATTTCAAGGGTAGGATGGTAAATATCTTCGGGCAGTGATAGAGTGGTGGACCTAGAGAATACAACATTTGCGCTGTCAGTGACAAATTTTGTTTATGAGTTTTGACACTGTGTTAATTTGAAACAATGACATGTCAAGCAGACCATCTAAAAAGTCATGATGTGCAGATGGTACAAGATAAGTCGACCAAATAAGATTTGACCAAGTGATGTTTGGTAAGTTAAAATCACATACAACAATCATTAAATCAATGTCTCGTAATTGGGAGAAAACATCTTTAATACAAGCTAAGTGATGCATATAAACTTGAATATCAGAAGAAATAGGGATGTAAGAACAGGTAATGTATAACGCAAATGAAAGAAAAGCAACAAACTCAAAATCTACAGGAACATTTAGATTGATCAGTTCCGATCGCTGGCTCTGCGAGCCGGTCGATCAAGTCGATAGATGAAAAACTCATTAGGCAAGATTTCAAAAATAAAAATGGAGGGGTTTAACCAAGCCTCTGAGAATGCAATTATGTCAAATTCAAATGACTTAGAAAGTTTAGATAAAAGATCTCTAACATTTCGGTAAGCAATAAGAGGACTACTTGTGAGGATGACGGGCATTGCCTTAACTCGACTCCTTTGCCTAAACTCATGAACAATCATATCTGGCAGCCAAACTGCTCGCTCACATATAATTGGAAATGCTTTAGGTGGAACACTTATTTTAAAAGAAGCTTAATCACGAGGCTGGGTAAAAGTAAACTTTGAAATATAAACTTTTGCTGAGGATCAAGCTAATGAAGTTACCAAGAATCTTATAAAGGCTACCAAAAATTGCTTCATCCATTTGAAAACGTTCTCTTTAATAAGCCTTTAATTTCTTATTCTCAATTAACTCATTCCACTTTTACTCTTAATTTCTCTGAGAAAAAAAACAAAAAAAATAAGAAAATACTGCAACCTAATTGTCTAACAATTGCCTGAAACTTGCTATCAAACGACTAGCGAAGCGGTTTAAGTGTGTTGCAATTACAAAAGATGCAGATACTCGTACAGGAGCCAAACAGAGATACATTCAACGCTTACTTTGGGCTAACAAGCTGAGCGAAGCGAAGGCAAGCCACCACTTTAAGACTCAAGCCAAAGGCAATGCCGTGATATGGCCAAGTTTCCGTTTTCTCTACAATTACAACTACAAGTTGGCAGATGACTGGAGGTCTAAGATAAATACACTTGGGTTTTCTTGCACACAGCTAATGAAAAAATAAGGGACAAGGACAAGATAAAAGCCAAGAAAAGAAAAAAAAAAGCGAAATACTTATGAAGCCTCCAACTCTCCCTTTTGCCTTTTTCAATTTTCATTTTCGCAGCTAAACTGTGAAACAATTTTTAATTAACACTTTTAAGTTGAGCAGCAGCAGCAGCAGAAAAAAAATATATTGTAGATAAAGAAGAAAAACCTCATTGTGTGTCTCAAGTTTTTTTCGGGGTTTGCTTGAGTTTGGTTTTCTCTCTTTACTTTTGCGCTGTATTTTTTAATTAATTTGGCATTTATTGGAAAAGGGTGAACCTCCTTTTAAAAAAAAGAATAAGAAAGTTTCATTTCATTAATCTAATGCACTGGCGACACACCTGAGGGTTCAACTTTTGACTTTTATGCGGGAGACAACCAAACAGCAAGCCACTTAACCGCTTGGTGGCCATTTATCTTGGCTGCTTTAATGCAATATTCATAAAATGCAATTAGTTAGTGCATTTATGTACTAAGCGGAGTGACTTTAATTAGCAACTGTGGGGGAAGGAAAGTGCCACCAGGCAACATTTACAATTCTTTTAATTAAATTCCGCGAACAGCACGAAAGTACACTACGTTTATACGGCTCTCTCTCTGTAACTGTGTGTGTGTGAGTGAGAGTAATTTGAAATTCCAACTTAATTTCAAAGGTGCAAAGTGATTCCCAACACGCTTAAGCTTTTTACAAAAAAAAAAAGGAAAAGGAACCACACTAAAGCAGCCAAAGTGCAAGCCTTATTTAATTGTTATTTATTTGCTTTTGCAGACTTTTTTCTGGGGCTAGCACGGAATTTTTCTTTGTCTGTTAATTACTTGTGGTTTGAAAGACTAGGAAACTAAACGGAAACCAAGCACCAAAATTATAGACCAGTGTTTGGCTTAAATTAACAACTTTTTTTAATTGTTGCCTATATTATTTTTTTGATTAAGATTTCTTTATTTCTTCTTTTTGTTGTAAATCAATTGATATTTGTTTTCAAACTAAGCTATGGTTAAAGCACAGTTTTTGGTTTTTAAAACAGGCTTTCTAGTTATTTAAGAAACAGTTGATAGCCGGCTCAAGGTCGTGTGTCTTCTAATTGCTTTAAAGTACTGTGTTTTATTGCATTAAATCTCACAAAGACACACGACCTTCAGCCGGCTAACAACCATTTCTTAAGTAAATCTCACCAAAACAGATTTAAGATCCGAAAGCATTAATCTTTAACAGCTTCGTTTGCCTTTACCATTTACTCTACAGAAGTTCCAAAATCTTTCTTGTCAAGTATTGATCAAATCTCAGTGTGCTTGTGTGTGTTATTTGTACGTATTAATATACCCTCCACCAAAACCAATACACCCAAATGTAGATCCATCCCTAATAACTCAACGATATTGCAGATGGTTCTTTTACTGAACCCAGAAGCATTATGCTTTGTGATCGTGCGAATAAATGTTTTGTATCACGGCGATATTGGTTTTGGCAAACTTTCATAAGCATTTCTGAAGAGGAAATTCCCCTAGTAGAAAACATTTAATAAAGAACGAAAACTTAATTTGCAGTTCAAGCAGAATATTTTGAAGTTCATTTTAATATGGTTTTATCTGAAATCAGAGTTTTCTTAGCTTAGAATCACTTGTTAGTCGGGTTGTGACTCGGCCCCTTAAAAATTTCGAAAGCTGGACTTACTTGAGAGGTGTCGTTAAAGGCTAAAACCCGGCTTTTTGAGTCTATAGTCCTCCTTAATACTAGTAAAACTAGCTCTTTGACCTATCTGACCACGCCCGTATTAGGTTAAGTTGCAGCTACATTAAGCTGATATTTTTATACCCGTGAAGAGGGTATATTAAAATTGTCCAGATATTTGTAACGATAGAAGGAAGCATCTCCGAACACATAAAGTTTATATATTGTTGATCAGCATGACGAGCTGAGTTGATATAGCCATGTCCGTCTTTCCGTCCGTCTGTTTCCATGCTATCTCCTCCGTCAGTTTTAAAGCTATCTTAACCAAACTTTGCACGAAGTTTTTTGGTACAAAGACGCTACACATTTGTCGGAACCGGCCGGATCGGATGACTTTAGCATATAGCTGCCTTAGGAACTATCGGTCGAAAAAGTAGTTTTAGTTAGAAAACCTTTTTTTGTCTTCAATGCAAACGTCCCCAATCCTCGTATTTATAAGTTGTCTATGCTTTTACATAACCCCACCAAGTTTGATGAAAATCGGTTAACCATAAGGTATAGCTGCCATACAAAATACAGTTCTGAAAAAAAGTCTTGGTAGAAAAAACTTTTTTGTTGTCAATGCTATCGCTCCGAAACTTGTTACTGATTAAAATTATACGCTTCCACACAATTCTGCCAAGTTTGATCCAAATCGGATTACTATATCATATAGCTGCCATAGGAACGATCGGTCGAAATAGTATTTCTAGTGAGAAAAACTTTTTTGTTTTCAGTGGTAGCGTTTTTATACTTTTCAGTTATGAATATTATCGGTTTCCATAAAATCTTGGTGAGTTTGGTAAAAATCGGATGAATGTATCGTATTGCTGACATATAACAAACTGACCAGCAAATGGTCAAAGTAGTGGGGCCATCTGTTGCTGAGTTTGAGTAAGGTTTTAAATTTACTAAAAATCTCGACGTGATAGACCATTTCTGAAAACAGATTCGTTTTCAGCACACGAAAATCATATAGAATCACCACCTACCCTTCAATATACTGGAAAAAGTCTAATTTTGTTGCCTTGTGTAATCAACCCTGCATAGAATCTTTCGGAATGACGCAAGCTATTGGAAAACTTCATGCACATCAAGGCCATACAAACAAAACTTTATGAGGGAGCTCCATGAAGAAAACTTCGTAGTGTAAGTGCGTCGTGACTATTTACTGATAATTACTGTGCTCCAAATTTCCTTAAATATGTTTACACTGGAATATAAATTCATTAAAAAGTTGCCACAACTTCTTTTGTTATAAATGAAATATAGTACACATCTTTTGTTGAACTTATAATGCTTCGATTTCTCCGATTTCTTTGCAAATCGATAAATAAAGCTAATTACTCACTATCATTAGAAGGTACTACTGGCTATATCGACTCGTCTGTTGATGCTGATCAAGAATATATGTACATTATAGGGTCGGAAATGATTCCTTCTCCCTGTTACATACTTTTGCACAAACTTAATGTACTAATAATATACCTTTGGTACAGAGTACAGCTTATTGAAAAGATGTGTCTATTTTTGTAAAATAACGATAATATCGATCATATCTTTTGTTTTACCACAAAATATTAATATCGAAATAAGAAGTTTTCATCATCGAAAAAATATCGATATCGACAATAAATCAAGATGTGAGGACAAAACGGAAAACGACATTATTTGCTCGATGGATTTTGAGAAGCCCAACCCAAATTAAAAATCCTTTACCCGAGTCTCTCTTTTTAAAATAATTTCGACACAATTGTCAGCGAAAAAATTAAGCTATTTTGCACAGTTGCTTTTTATCCTTTGTGGTCCGAAAAACTTATGACAATTTGCTCCAAATTATTAAAAAAAATAAAATCTTTAATTCAGCAGTTTTTGATAAAACGCTTCGTTCCCACTACTGCCCACTAAGAGGACCAGGCCTTATTATTTAGTTTCGCTACTGACTGAGAGGCGGACTGAGAGAGGCCTTCCAAAGTAGGCATATTAATATAATCCCTCTTTAATTTAGGTAACAACATAAATTAAACTTGTCTAAGTAAATATTCGAGCATTTCTTCCTCTTTTTAGTTCTGGCTTAAATTAATTTTTGCCAAATAAGAATACAAGTCCTTAGCATACTTTTGGGCGTTTGCTGCTTAGTTAACTCCCATTTTTACTTAAGTACCCTTTTTGTCTGCAACTGATTTCCTCAATTCCTTCCCTTCCACTCACCATGGTCAATTTCCTTTCAGTACTTTTTGTCTCAGCCACAATTCGTTGCATACTTTTTCGCGCTGTCTGTCTGCCAGGCTCTGTGTGTTTGTGTAACTGTCTACCTGCTCTTATTTGCCTGTGTCACTCCAACTAATAGCATTTCTTTTACTGTGTATTTTTGTTGCTGTTGTTGTTGTTGTTGTGCTGTTGTCTTCGCCCGCGCTACTTGAGTTGCATTTGTAATTGCACTTCACTTCAGTTCACTACTCGCAAAACAATCGCTCGAAAAAGCAGCAGACTACAACAACAACAAAACACAGTGAGACAAATTGATGGCCTCGTAGCCCGAAAAACACTCGCGAGGCAACTGCAACTGATGTCTGCAATTAATTATCGAAAGTGGGCGCGGTCGTCAAGTGGGGCGGAGCGGTCTGGCAGGAGGACTTTGCCTCGGGTAATCAATGTAAAGGGCGGATATATATTTTGTTTGGAAGAGCACACAGATGGGACAACTTGAGGTTTTTTGTTTTGTTGCAGGTGTAAATAATTGAAAGATAGTTGCTTTTGTAATTAAATACAAAAGCGTGCGGTGTACAGTCACCACACCAACTACTTGCACGGGACAGCGAGGTTGCTTAGGGATTGTGTTCATTAGAAGAAATGGACTTACGACATCCAACTGCTGGTGCGGGGGTCGTTACTTACCTGCAAAGAAAAGAACGGAGAAAATGTTTTAATTAAATAGAAGATGCGGAAATTGAAATTCTCGCCATATTATGACTTCAATTAATCATCATAACAAACAATAAAAAAATACATATATAAATTTTACGGCATGCCTCGCGTATCGTGTGTCATGAATGCAAACACCAGGCCAGGATGGGGGCGCCGGCCAGGAAGGAACAAGTGGCAGAGGCAAACAATCAAACCGAGCCTGTGGCAAAGCAATAAAAACCCAAGCAAAAAGCGAGCTGCTGGCGGATAGGAAAACAAATTAAAACATTCCTACACACACACATACACACACACAGAAGAAAGCGGAAAAGAAAGCAGCGCCCACCCGGGAAGTTGTAGGCGGGACCCCTCAAAAGAATGCATACCGAAAAACAAAAGGCCAAGTCGGAATACCGGGCCGAGTGCTGAATTGAGTCACTTCGCTAGGCTCGTTGAACAAAATCAAAAGGACATTCATTTCATAGAGTTGCCTCGGCCTGGCCGCAACTGTTGCAAATAAATTTTTGTGCCATTTGTTTGCCAACCCACTGCCGGCTGCAAATATGAAAGGAGCGCGTGCACAGGAGATACAAGGCTGAAAAACACTGTTGCATACCGTTGCTCATTTTATGGCTGGCTGGCCCCGGTCTGGACTCCAGGCATTGTTTGAATGCCCGTGTAGCAGAAAGAGCAAGAAAACAAAAAAATAAAATGAAGGAGCAACCCAAGCACGGTTCGGCTGCAAGTTGTGCAAATATTTGTTTAAAAACTTTACGTTGAAATGCATTTGCGGTTGAGTGCCAAGCGACGAGAGTGCCGAAAAATTACAAAATGGAAAAAAAAAACCAACAAAACTGAAACTGAAAGAACCGAAACGGCAAAGTCAATGCGGGCAAATTGCTTTTGAGTGTTGCCCTAGACAGCCAAAACCAGTTGGCAAACAGATGAAATGTTGCCTACTTTCGGCTGAAAGCCCATAAGTAAAGCATACTTTCAGGAGCAAACTCTGAAGAAAGTAGGAGATTAAAATGCCTAAATGGTTGGGCACAAATAAATCAAATACCTATATATAGAGCATTTTGTGGATAGAAGTGATGGCCTAGTAGAGACTTGCACTAAAGTGCTGGCCAAGTGGGGAATTTGTTGAGCTTCGAAATGAATTTAGATGGCAAATTTGTTCAAATAGTTAATAAATAACTTTAAAAAAGATCGACAAATTCCTTTGACTCTACCAGAGATCATTTTTTAGCCTAGTTCAAATCAGATTTGGACTTTAAATCTGTAATGAATTAATTTGAAAAGAAAGAAACATAAGAAAGAAAAACTTTGCATACTTTTAGGTGTTATGTGAAATAAGCTTTTCCAAATTAAGATATTCAGGCATTTTTCATAAACCTCTAGCAACCCAAAAGCGTTCCAAAAGCAGTTGTCGGTATCCAGAAATCTCGTTTGGTTATTTTCAAATGTAGCAAATTTTGTGGTGACATTTCATCTATGTTTTGCTAATAAAGAGTTTTGAGTCAAATAAAATAATGAGGATCAAACCTTGAATGCTTAACTGATCCAATTGCATTAATGTTATTAAAGATTTTTTAAGTTATAAAAATCAGTTTTATAATATTGTCCATCTGAACAATGCATAAGTCAGAGAGCAGCAGAAAGCAACTAGGTATAAGCAAAACTGCCAACTTATTCCAAATATGACAATACTTCGAAAACGGAGTTCTAATTTTTTTATGAAAGTTAACAAAGTGAAGCACAAATAAAAGAAAATTATGTGGACAAATTAGCAGTTGAATAATATTTGATTTCAAAGGTTAATTCAATGAAGTATCGCAAAAAAAAAGATAAATTACACAAAAACCAAATCACCAACTTTGTGAAGTGCAGCCCTGTTGATTTGAAATTTTGATAAATTTTTGTTCACTGATTCCACAACTGGTTCCGTCTTAGCTCCATCTGCTCTTGTTTCCAAGATATGGCGAAAAAATTTAAATGTGGAATTTTTGGCTTGCTAAAATTTATGGAGGCCACGCATAAATATCTGGATTTATGAGCTATTTGCGATGCAATGAATTTTTAAAAATCAAATGCGCTATAAATGTACAGCAGGAAGTGTCGTTATTGGCCTCTTAGTTCAGACTACTCTCGATTTATGGCATTTTTTCAAAATAAATCATCCCGTTTTAACTAGTGCGGTTATTGGATTAATATTTTTAGCTATTTGAGCATATAGCCAAACCCATGATCTAATTATGAGATTTTTATAGCATTTATATCACTTAATTTGGCAAAGTTACAGCCTGCTTAAGACTAAATAACATATTTCACTTTATGGGAGGAAAACTAGATTCCCACTGAAAATTTTTATGGAAACTGTGAAAAGGCTGCTTGATTCAACATATAATTTATCATTTACATGAAAACAAATAACAATTTATGCTGAATCAAGTAGCCTCTTTACAGTTCCTATACAGATTTAGAGTGACAATCTAGTTTTCCTCCCATAAATTTATGTATGTGTATTTTTATTTCAAGCAGGCCATAGCATATAAATGCAAACAAATTCTCATAACTAGAGCATTTGTTGGTCTATATGCCTAGGTTGTTTAAATTGAAATTCGACACCCACACTAGCTGAGAGGGGGTTATTTATTTTGAGAAAATTGCCATAAAACGGGAATTGTCTGACTTTAGAGTCCAATTTAGACACTTTCTGCTATACTTATATAGCGACTTTGATTTTTTAAAGATGCATTGATATGTACTCAGTCGGAAATAGCTCATTAGGCAGATCTGTCTGTCCGTCTGTCTGTTTCCACGCGAACTAGTCCCTCAGTTTTGAAGCTATCGAGCTGATATTTTGCCCAGAGTCTTTTTTTTACTGCACGCTGCTAGTAACTTTCGGAAAGTTACTGACGAGTTTGTGACGCTGGAATCACAATTCGCCAGTTTAAAACTGATGAATGAGTCTCCCACGCGCAAAAAAACCATTCGCTCGGGTGTGCCTCAGGAACAAAGTGTTCTTTCTGTCCCTGATCAGGCTCAGGGCCCATCTTCTCCTAACATACAGCGTCTAATATCGTCTAATACTCCGGCTCCAGCGCGGAGGATAATTGGTACTGGAGATTTTACCACTACAGACAGAGGCATCTCTGATCCCAGTTTAGCGATATCATATGTAGTGTCCGAAATGTCCGTCCAGGAGGTCCCTACCCCCCCTGTTGTTGAAAGTATACCTATAGGCAGTGCAGTGGTGGTGCTACGTGTTCCTCCTATTTCGGTAAACATTACCGAGGTAGCTGGGGTATCCAGTGCTCCAAGTGCATTTTTAGAACAATTTGATCAAAGGATTTCTGGCCGGAACACTTAATAATCGAAGAGTATATTGCCAAAAAGAAAAATCGGCCTCCTATATCTTTACTTTACCTATATCTTTACCTTCTAACCCTTCTGGCGCCTCTACCTCTATTGTTGCGTCAAAAAACTAATTTCCTCCCTTCTGCTTGCCTATCAAAATGTACGTGGTCTTAATTCTAAATTAGCTAAACTCTTTGTAGACAGTATATCTTTCGATTTTCATGTTCTAGTTTTCACCGAGACGTGGCTAAAATCTGACATCTCTGATTCATCAGTTTTTCCCACTAAATATACCATAGATATAGATGCAATCGCTCTTCCCGCGTTGGGGGTGGGGTTTTAATTGCCGTGGATTCCGGCCTTTCGTCGGAGTTGACACATTCTTTGATTCCCCATGACATCGAATTTATAAGTGTTAAAATAACTTTTTCTACTTTTTCCGTATTTATTACTTGTTCCTATATTCCTCCACATTCCGATACCACAATTTACTCCTCTCACCTCTCTGCCATTGAGTCGATCTCTCTGTTATTATCAAACAGTGACCTATTGATTGTTCTTGGAGACTTTAACTTGCCTGAAGTTATGTGGTCCACGAACAATGAATCAAATGCGCATTTACCTTCGAAGTCTGCCATAGGCAAAAAATAAGAAACGAAAAATGAGAATATTGACTTCAAACGTGTTGTCTCTATCTCGCAAAAGAATGAGCTTTTTAATTGTATAGTTGATTTTGTTTCATTACAACAGTACTCTATAAGAGTGGCTTTAAAAGAGAGAGCATGAAATATATTTGTTCCTACTGTGGGAGATTTTTGAGATTTAAGTGAAATTTAGAACAATTAAAACAATATTAAATCAAGCTTACAATAAAGAAAAATAAACTGAATAGTAAAAAAGAAAAGTACTAACTTTGTTTTTTAATAAATTAAATGTTTTTAATTTGTTGAGTTCTTTTTATAAATTTTATGTTTTGTCAGTACTATTTTTTTGTGTGCCATTGCTCATGTGATATAATTTCAGCTAAAGTAATAGTTATGATCCCCCCCAATTCCCCCAATGGAACTTATTTGATAAAATTGGTCAACCTTTTAAGATTCTAAAACGACAAAGCTTAGCTGCCGGAATGTGCCGGAAAGTGTTTTCTTTCCCAGAGCCTAAAGTGTGCTTGTTTTTTTTACTATTTATTTCTGCGCTGCAACTGTTACATTCCTGGTCTCTGTTGTTGTGGTGTTTGATTTTTTTGTGCGCTCCATCCAAGCACAAGTCAATTCGACTAAAATCTGTGTTTTTGTTTTCCTGGACTAACTTTAAAATCTGAGATGGCAGCGATATATAGTATGTTTATAATGTTTTTTTTTTTTAGGTATTATAGATTATTTTTATTTTTGTTTCTATTTATGTTAAGTGGAGGCTTTTAATACTAAAATTAACATAACAAAGCAAAATAAACATAAATTGAATCACAAATAAGAAGTTGTAATATAACTTTTTTCTTAGACTTGGTAAAATTGTATGTTAGGGGTGGGAGTGTGAATGTTTAGCCATGCCAATTTTATCAAATCTCATACCTAACGGTTTTATAAAGACGTAAACAAAGTTTCAAGTCGGTATATCTACTGAAAGTGTTTTTGGCCGCAGTCTCCATACACGCTGGCCCACTGTGCATCGGTTGAAAAATGGATCTTAGTGAGAAAAACATTTTTGTTTTGCCGCTATTAAAATTATATGCTTTTAAACAGATTTGCAAGCTTCAATCAAAATCAGATGACAATATAATATAGCTGCCATAGGACCGATCGGTCGAAAAATGGATCTTAGTGACAAAAACTGATTTGTTATCAAGTAAATCGTTCTTAAGCTCGGTTATTATTAATACTAAACGCTTTCAAACTAATTTGAAAACGTTGATCGACATCGGGGGATTCTTCTATCTTATGATTGCAATTGGACCAATCGGTCGAAAAATAGGTCTTGTTAAGAAATTTTTTTTTTGTTTTCATTCTTAGCGTCCTTAAGCTCGCTGATTACTAATTTTATATGACTTCAAATAGATTCGCAAAATTTGTCCGGAATTGGATGACTATTTCTTAAGGCTGCTATAGGATCGATCGTTCGGAAAATGAGTCTTAGTGACAAAAACTTTTTTAAACGTTCCTTTACTCGCTGATTGTTAATTTTATATGCTTTCAAACAGAATCGAAAAATATGCTCGAAATCTGATAACGGTAGGTCGGAAGTAAGAAATATTTTTGATTTCAGTGTTAGGGTTCTTAAACTCTAATATTTTTAAAACCAGCATTTGCAAGTATAAAATCTTTGGCATAGACGAAGTTAGCTTGACCTTCTAGTTGTAAGTGCCATAAAATAAACAGCAAACAAGTCGAACTGATCAGGGGTCGGGTTATCAAACCTGGACCAGGTTTTAAATTTCCCGCTTCTCAACCAATACTCAAGCAAAAAGTATCTGAATTGGATTCAGCTTAAATAATATTATTCGGATTTTCTTAACAAGTATCCGCTTCGAAGGACTGACCTAGCAGTATTATATTATATTATTTTAAATAAATTCTAATAAAAATATTGTGTTTATAATATTCACTTCGAAGAACCGGCATAGTACTATTTCCGTTGTATTGCTTTGAAAGTTTATATTTACTACGGGTATCGAGCTTATTATAATATCGGGTATTCTCGCACCAAGCAGATTTCAAGATTAAATGAAGTTCGAATAAGGAGCTTTCTTTACTTGCTTATCTTCTTGATTGTCGAGCTCGCATAACAAGCTAAAATCCATCCTGAGTGTTTTTAAAGTATCCCAATTTCGAGCTTAAGTCGGGCAACCAAGCTGAATTTCGGATTAAGACAAAAATTCCGTGTGTAAATAATTCGTACTGAAGTCAATTCTTTTGCACTTGGTATGAGAAAATCTGGTATCGACCGATTTTTGCCATCTTTTGGGATTGGTTTTAGTAGGAATATGTAATTTTGTAATTTTCATATAACAAATAAATTCCTTCCCGTCAATGAATATGCAAATTTATGAGACATACAAAAAAAGCAACTTCTTTGAAAATTTGGAAACGCCATTTTGTAGTTCTGATTGTGTTTAATATATATCCCAACATTTCCATGTATAAAACAAAAGTTCTTAGCACAAGCTTTGAAAAAGGTTTCCCCATTCAAACTTTTCCACTTCGTGATCGAATTTTCCAAATATTTGCTTTAAATCACGCGCCTACATAATCTGAAGGTCTATGCAAAATCTTAGATCTCTTTAGTTAATACTGCAAGTCTTTGTTCAAAAATCATCAAAATAACACAAAACTGTGTGCCTGCCATTTCAAACAGCCTGGTATAATATTCAATTTTCTTCGGTCAAAATGGTTTGCCTATTTCTTGGCCAAATGGCAAACATTGCCTACGCCTACTTTTGAAACATTTGGGCCAGTTGGTAATCCCTAGCATCCCGGCCATGCATAATAAACTGAGCTTTACATCGTTAAGCTGTCACTCAAGATGACGACGTCCCCCGTTTTTCCCCACAAATGGATCTCACCCAGCTTGGCCAATATTTGCACGAAATTTAATGTATCAATTAAAAATTATGAAGTTTACTAATATGGAAGGGCACGTTCCATAAGAGCCAAGTGAGCTGTGCGTTGGCATTAGTGCGCCACTTGGTATGCTAGGGTTTATGTATTTTTTTGTTTTTGTTTTTTGGTCCTTTGTTATTGTATAATAAAATGGTAGAGCCAGGCCCGGTCTTGCTGAAACTGGGCTGTGTGTGTGTTTACCAAAGGATATTGCTGTGCATATTGAAAAGCAACGTCGTCGCCGGGGACGAGCTTAACGTTAGCCTTGGTCAAGGCATACTTTTGTGCTGTAAGCAATTATGCTTCCCCTTCTGTGTGTGTGTGTGTGGAATTATCGTCAGTGGCAGGACTTGCATCTTAATGGAAATGGATTCAACGGCAATTAACATTAGCAAATATATACAACGTTGGCCTGGGCGCTCTGGCTACGACTACGTGCTAGGCGTTTTTGCGGTTCACGGGCCAGATACCCGGTACACAAACACATACGTGGTCTGTGGACTGTAATGGCCTTATCATAAGGTGGGCGTGTGTAGCTTTTGTGGTTACGACCCCCTTACGAACCTAGCCCACCTTTCTGTCGAAGAAAAATGGCTCTTTTAATTTAAATGCAAACACGTTTGACTCGGGCTCTCTCTCTATGGGTGTGTGTGTCTGTGTTAGTGTGTGTGTGGGGGGATTTATGTGATAATCGTTTAAGTGAAAATTTAATTGCATACTTTATGGATGGGTTTTTAAAAGATTGCCCTGGCTTAGGCTTCTCCCTGTGTGTGCAAGTGTGTGTGTGTGTGTGCTGGCACATAAAGCAAAATTTATGTAATTTTTAAGTAAGCCTCGCCTAGGCTTAATTGTAATGACAGTGAACGCCTAAAAGTGTGCCATAAATTTCAAGCAAATGGCCTGCCCGTAAGACCTACAATATGCAGCTAAAGGAAAAAAATGCAAAGAAGAAGCAAGGTTTTAAGTGGCCTTAAAGTTTCCTGACGTAAATATTTGTAATTGCCTAATACTTTGGTAATCCCGACGAAAGGTATTCCACCGTAATTATGCATTACCAGGAATTACGTGCAAATAGCCCCAAGCAAGCCACAGCGAGTGGGAGGGAGAGTGAGAGAGTCTCATTATTAATATGTTTTATTAATATTTACTTAGGTCAAGCTGACCACCTCCCTCGTCCCGTCCCGCAGCAACCGAAAAAGATGAAAGCTTAGTTTGTAATACATATTGCTTTAATAATGTGCCAAACAAGGGTCGTCGACGTCGTCCTACGAGTTGGTGGGTAAGTCCATGGTGTTTGTTTTAATGTAGCCCCCGTCGTAATTGCTTGACCAAAGGATTTTTTAATTAAAAACGTTGTACGTAAGTATGTTCATTGCTGCTAATAATTTTCGTTCGCTCTGTTTGTTAAAATAATGAAATTTTTTATTAATAAAACATGCAACAGAAAAAAAAGTGGCCGAGCCAAAAGCGCGGCTTACATATTTACTTAGGCGGTAGCAAGCTAATGCGGGAAACATTATTTCATATTGTTAGCCATATGGCAAACAGAATGGAAATGGGTTTATGGAAATTGCCACATGTAATTATAATTTCTTAATAAGCTAAATATGAAAGAAATGATTGAATGGGCTGAGCAGAAAATGGCTGTAGGAAATTTAAAGTGGTTTTGAAATCTCCATGTGCAAAATTCTTTTTTTGATTTTGCATTTTATTATAGCTTGTATATTTGAGAATATCGCCCCAAAAGGTTTTTTTTTTAAATTTGAAATACTTTCACAGATATAGCTTTTTTTGTCGAACAATTTCTTCGCTAAAACGAGTCATTTTTGAGTAAATAAATTTCGAATAAATAAAGCTGAGAAATAACGACTGGTTCTTGAATTTGCAGGGTAACATGTTGTCGCCTCAGATCGATATCGATTATTAATCGATAATTATCGAACGCTGTCCTACACAATGCTCAGGCTGCGACGATAACCGACTAAACCGCTCAGAAACTAGAGCTGCGGCCGGATCTAAAGAAGGCAGAATTGCACACTGAGCAGAGAGAGTTGCTGCTGAACACAGTTTTTTCGAAGATGAGTAAGGTCCGCTGTATGCAGCTGTCATCGCCGACTAATATCAGTAAGTATATAATAGCTGTAATATTTTTGGTTATTTTCAAAACAACTTTTCGGACTGCCAAGCCACTTTTCTCCAGTTCTACTAAACCGATTTTGATGTAACAAAATGCATTCGACGCAGAATTGTCACCATTCTCGAACTGCATTTTTACATTTTTTATTTATTTTATTTTATTTTTGCATCAAAATTAGTTCAATTTTTATCTCGAAACCACGTTTTTCGAACTGGCGGCCATGATATCTCTAGTTACACTGAACCGATTTTGATGAAACTAAGTGAAATCGACGCAGAATTGTCACCATTCTGGTCTGACCCTCAATAATAATAAAAAAAAAAATTTTTTTTCTATTTTTTTTTACACTAAACTACAAAAAAGGGTTAAATATCGAATTTTCATTTTTCAATGGCCGCCATTTTGTAAAAAAAAATTACAAAATTTTTTTCAAAATTCAGTCCAGAATGACATCTATACTGATTATAACCCCGTTTTTACTTTTCATTTCAGACAACCTGGAGGCGAGAAATCGTGAAATCGTCAGCTCTATACCTTTTTAATGGTCCCCCACTTTGACGGCCGAGAACTTTTTGAACAGCTCTCAAAGTTCAGTCCAAAAAACAGCCTCGACATGGAGAATCCCCCCTTAAGCTGCGCAACAAAGATAACAAAGATATGTATGTTGATGGTGGTAGCGGCATCGCGTTGCACCAAATTTTGGTTCAAGGTTTGGGGCGAAGTCCGTTTGAGACACAACTGTGACTTGGAGCAGGTGCAGATCGTGTAGGAGGCCTGCAAGTCAATTGTACAGTTATCGGGCGGTGATATGCGTCCTGCTTTCGTCTTAAGGGGGCCGAGCATGTTGTTGTTGTATCGGCCGAGCATGTCGTCGACAAGGCTGATCTGTTTGAGATATCGGGCATAATATACTACTTGAAGGATTATTTGGAAGTCTGCCGTTTGGGCAACTATAATCGTTGGTTTGTACATGAGATTGGCTAAACGGCCTACAGTGTGGGTCAGATGAAGCAGTTTGTGGAGTACATAGTGCTTCATGCGACCCTCGCGGATGCCCAGATATGCGACTACATGGGGGTGGGTAGTAGCACCTTTGAGGCTTGATTCCAAGTTGGTTGAATAGTCTTAGTTGAAGTCTTTGCATCTGCAAATCATGGATTTGGGCTGTGCCATCATTTTGGCTCTCAAGTGAAACGCAATGCTAAAGATTGGAAAATATATTTGTAGTTTTCATACATTTTTTTGTAAAAAACTCGCAGAATGCCAACCGGTTCAAAAAAATCGCGGAAATTTACAGAATTTAATAATTAGATTAAATTTTCCTGAAGGTTTTATAGTAGTCAATTGTCGATGGGTAAATAAGACGCAGAAGCATGGACAATGACAGCAGCGGATGAGGAGGCGATTGGCGTTTTCGAGCGAAAAATCCTTCGGAGGATATATGGACCCTTAAAAGTTGGCGATGGATACCGCATTCGAATGAATCACGAACTGTATGAGCTCTATAAGGACATCAGTCTAGTCAAGTGCATAAAGCAACAGCGGCTGCGCTGGTTAGGACATGTAATCCGGATGGATGAAGAAGCTCCAGTAAAAAAGACGTACAAAGCGAAGGCGGCTGACTTTGGAGGACTAGGCAGGAGGGGGCGCACCACTAAGATGGGATGATCAAGTGCGGAAAGACATTTCCAAGCTTGGTGTGAACAACTGGTGCCAGCTCGCACAATGCAGAAGCGAGTGGAAGGCATTCATTGCAGAGGCCAAGACCGTCAAGCGGTTGTGATGCAACATCGGGCCAATAAAGAAGAAGAAGAAGAAGAAGAAATAAGACGCTTAGTCCAATCGGTCCAAAAAAATTGATAAATTTAGAAAATTTTAGACGGTTAAACAGACGGGTAAATAGACAGGTTAATGAACAGGTAAATATGAGATGTATTTACTTTATGTAGTAGGAGATGCTTTCTTCTATGCGTTACAAACATCTGGACAATTTAAATATACTCTCTACTAGGGCATAAAATTTAAAACATTGGCCTATTTTTGAAGATTTAAATTACAATTTCATTTCTATTTTAATTGATAATGATGATGTGGCGGCTTTGGCGTAGTGCTAGAATGTTCAGTGTTTAAGAATTTGGACAATTTTTAATAGTTTAAACTTTTGCTTTGAAAATCTCAGCAGTCTCAGTGAAAGCCGAAAATCGAAGTTTGAAACACACAATGATTTTGCGACTTGGCGTTGGTAGCTGATGTCGGATTTTGCTATAAGCCTGCCTTTAGAATAACCAAAGCGATTATAGCAATGCTGGCATGAGGTAGCCTCTGCTTACCCCGCAGACAGTGTTGCCAATTTGTCCTTTTTGCGGACAGATCTGTTCTTTTTGAAACTGCGAATTTCGGAAAAAATGACTTTTTTATTTTATTTTTTCCTTTATTCATCCTTTTTTACTTGTTCTGAGGCGCTCATACAGTTTATCAATTACAAGTATGTGGCATCGCTTTCATATTGATTTTCCGCCTTCGATAAGCATTTTTCAAAGCGAAGCAGCCCTGTTTTATTTGTGTGTAATCAAAATCGGAAGAATCGAATATCGGTTCAATGCTCTTTAAAGTTTCAACATGCCGAAAGACGTTTACATACAAAAAATTTCTCAAATCTTGGTTAAGATAACCTGAATTAAAGAATTGGGTGTCCTGGGAATTCCAAGGATCCGGATCCGGAGGTATACTTCAAATACTGCAATTGCAGTTTCACATGGCCACACAAAAAGCACATGCAAAAGGCAGTGCCCTTCGCACAAGGAAAACAAAATTACGTTTCAGCCACTTTCAACATCGCTTGTCGTCAGGAGGCGGCACTAGCAGTGTTTAGTGCCCAACATGTGGCCAAAATTATCAAGTTTCTGATAGTTGTCTGAAGATTGTCTGAAGGTTGTACCTGAAGATGGAATAACCGAAAAAATAGCATATACATCTGTGTGTTTAATTTGACCTCGAGCCGGCTAAACTCAAACTTCCAAAATCTTGAAAGGTCGCCAACTATAAACTTTTTGATACTGATTAAAGCTTTATTATATTAATATGGAATCATAGTTTGTCCTGTTTTTTTATGCTTTTAAAAAAAATCTGTCCGTTTTCTGTCTTTTTTCTGGGTTCAACCGTCCTTTTTTTGTGTAGAGGCGTTGGCAACACTGCCCGCAGAAGACAGGCAAAGACTGCAGATAATCGAATCGTGGCGATTCATGAAATATCTATATAGTCAACCAGCATCCTTTGCGGTGTGTGTGCCTTGTTGTTAGAAAAGTTATGAATAAAAACATAACTTATTGACCTGAAGCCTGCTTAAAGTTCTATGATTGTATCAATATTCTTTTTGTTGAAGCTCACCGAAAGATCCCTAGCCTAAGTCCACCATGTAAAGAGTTTGAAGTCAACTACAAAGTTTGTGATCTACTCTGACTCTTACAACCTTGCAAGGGCCTCTTTGATGCTCATGTGCTGTTAGAAAGTGTTTTTTATTTATGTGAAATACTCTGACCAAAGGAATTTTCTGTCGTTCTGAGTATAAGCCCTTATCATTCGTTATTTTACTTCAAGCATTCAAGTAGTGAAGTTACCTGGGATTAATAAATTTAACATTCTTTTTTTCAATTTCTTTGTGGACTATTTTCCCATATCTTACAATTAGTCTGAATTTTCTATAAATCTTCAACCTACTTTGTTGGCCTTAATTCTTGTACTTTTAATTAGCTTCTATCTGCAGCATCACATTAATTTCCATATTACTCTTCCTCTCGTGCAGCTCTTCTTCAATCAATTTGTTAAGCCCCTGTTGGCCTGGTTGGGCCCAGTTGTGCCAGTTGGACACAGCTGCACAAACAGAAGCCGGGCAAAGTATATATACAGAAAGTGGCCAGCCAATAAATTATGCGCCAACGCCTGCGTCTAGGCTTTAAACAACAACAAAAACAACAAGAACGAAAAATTGAACATAATTTTTTGCAACTAATCCCGCAGGCCGCCGCATTAATATTTATATAAAACAAAATTTATGGCAAAATAATGGACGATGCATTTGTGTTGTGACACATTAATGCAGACACAGAATGTCGCACAAATTAAAATCAAACGCTAAGCTGGGGCTTAATTTAATTATACAAAAATAAAATGTCAGTAACTCAATTAAATTTTAATACAACTGCTGTGACCCCACCTCGGTCCGTCTGAGCTGAGCTAAACTAACATGGGGATCTCTCGACCGAGGCGCAGTAAAAATAAATTTTCATTTGCAATTTCAATCAGCGCTAATCCTTGGCCAAGCGCATGCGGCTGGGCCCCCCCTGTTCCTTCACTTCAATCTACTGCTGCTGCGTGATTTTTGTAGCCTAACTGCAGGCATTTTGTTCCTGGCGGGGGTAGCCAGCTGGCTTAAAAGTGCAAACAAAATTAAACACGTACGTAGCTTGGTCCAGGGGCGAGATTAAAGCTGTCCAAACTGCGTGAGACACAATATATCCTTATCAAGGAGCGGGGCGGGACAGGCAGGCAGCAAAAGGACACGGAATCGGACTCGCAGCAGACAGTTGTTGTTTGGCGACAATAATTCTCAATTTAAAGTGGGCCCGAGACACGGAATGAAAACATTACCAGGCGAATGCTTAACTAATCCCCATGTCGATTAAGTAAATGCCTGAACAGGACGGGGACAGTTCATGGGGATTAAAAGATTTCAATTGTGGAACATTTTTGTTGTATTATTTGTTGCATACTTTAAGGAGCAGGAATAGCTTTCCACTGCACAGTGGATAACATTTGAAGCCGTTCCTATCAGAGAACGCTGATTATGATAAAGAATTTAGTGTGTCGGACTCGAAATGTAAGATATATTTTCCAAAATGATTCCTTAGCATTCTTCAGACTGTGTTTTAAGATAACAATTCAATAACTAGTGATAAGTCTAAAAAAAATTTGTCTGAGCTAGACTATAATGTAGACGGGTAAATTGACGGGTCAAGATCAAGCGTTCCAAAAAAATCGAGGGGTAAATAGAAGATGTAGATCAAACGGACCAAATTTTAAAAAAAAGTATTAATGAGTTTAGATTATCGTGAAGATTTAATAGATGGCAATTGCCAAGTTAGCTTCACTTCTTCGTATTGTGTTTAAAATTGTAAAGCCGGGTACCAGCTAGTAGTTAATATTTTCGACAAATCAAGTTTAAAATCACAGAAAATGGGCTGCTGAAACCGTTCAATGTCAACATTGACTCGAGTAAGGTCAAAAGAACAATGATTAATTTTCATTAAAAACCAAAAGAACGAACCATTTGCTTAGTGGAAAATATGATAATATAAATAATTATTTATCAAAATATTTATGTGTTTTCTCAACTTCCTTAAGACTAGTTTACAAATTATTACGATCTTACGATCACAAACATTTGACTACAATTTACCATGTAAAATATACATCAAAATACATTAGATAGATAG
>JBAMBO010003735.1:0-97936 GCA_037044535.1 Lordiphosa magnipectinata
TATTATACTCTGTACCGAAAGTACATAGAGTATATTAAGTTTGTGCAAAAGTATGTAACAGGGAGAAGGAATCGTTTCCGACCCTATAAAGTATATATATTCTTGATCAGCATCAACAGCCGAGTCGATATAGCCATGTCCGTCTGTCCGTCTGTCTGTCCGTCCGTATGAACGAAGAGATCTCAGAGATGGTAAGAGATGGAGGTTTGACATGTATGGGACATATATTTCTTATGCTTGCGGCAGATCAAGTTTATTTTCAATTTTTGCCACGCCCCCTCCCGCCCCCGCAATTTGGAAAAAACTTAATATCTCCTACAGTTTTGGAGATAGATCGTTCGTTCCTTTTGGAGATACCTTGTAAACAAAATTATTTATCGATTTGCTGAAGGAATAATAAACATCGGATGAACGATACTCAAGTTATGGGCAAAAAACGACCAGTTATCACCACCCACCCCCCCACCAACAACCACAGCAACATACCCTAACCGTTCAACACAGGCAATCTTAGTGCGAAAGAGAAAGAGAGAGAGAGAGAGAGAGAAACTTAGAGAGCGCACCGCGTTGTGCGCGGGGTGTTAACTGGCCGTTTGACTCCTGAGCAAATGCGAGTGTAAGGGTACAGAGTATGTTATAGTCGGGCTTGACCGACTTTCTTTCTTGTCGATCAATGTAACTTTTGAGGTGGCGTGTTGTAAAATATGAACATACATATACGAGCAAAAGTCACATGGATACACATGAATACACTTTTATTATTTATATGTGTGAGTGAAGTGGATGAGGAGATCGCAAAACGTAACCGGACCTTCTTGAGCTTCTTCGTCTACTCTTCTTTTTGCTTGTACTCGAAAACACGACGCTTCACTTCTCTCTTGACAACGAGTGCGTGCGGTTGATGAAAACTAAATCGAATTGTCTACTTATTTTATTGTGTTGCTGGTTTGGATAATACTTTATTGTATTATATTTGCTTATAAAAACCATAGCCACAAATTACCAAGAGAATTTAAACAACTGAGCAACACGTCCAAATGATAAAATTGCACGAACTCCGAACTTCGAGCGAAAAATTAGTTCAAGTGGTTATGAAATCAAATAAAACGAGAGCGTAAGTTAAAGTCGGCTCTAACCGACTCCGAAATACCCGTTACTCAAAAGTATGCAACATTTTTTTAGTCGGCTATTTTTCATCCGATCTTTATGAAAATTTCAGGGCTTATGGAAATTGCAAATATAAATGTACGTATTTAAATTTGTAAAAATGTAAATTTCAGATCGATATCTTAAAAATTGTATGGGTTATTCAACATTTTTATACCCGTTACTCGTAGAGTAAAAGGGTATACTAAAGTCGTGCAAATGTATGTAACAGGCAGAAGGAATCATTTCCGACCATATAAAGTATATATATTCTTGATCAGCATCAACAGCCGAGTCGATATAGCCATGTCCGTCTGTCCGTCTGTCTGTATGAACACCTAGATCTCAGAGACTAGAAGAGCTAGAGCAACCAAATTTGAAATGTAGACTCCTTTTGTCTGCACGCAGATCAAGTTTACTTTCAATTTTTGCCACGCCCCCTCACGCCCCCGCAATTTGGAAAAAACGTCATATCTCCTACAGTTTTGATGATAGATGGTTCGTACTTTCTAGAGATATCTAGTACTTATTATTAATAAAATTATAATTAAAATTATTTATCGATTTGCTGAATGAATGATAAAGATCGGATGAACGATACTCAAGTTATGAGCAAAAAACGGTTAGTTAGCACCCCCCACCCACCCCACCCATAACCATTGCATTGCGTTCAGCAGCAATCTTAGTGGAGAGAGAGAGAGAGAGAGAGAGAGAGAGAGAGAGAGAGAGAGAGAGAGAGAGAGAGAGAGAGACTTAGAGAGCGCACTGCGTTGTGCGTTGTGTATTAACTGGCCGTTTGACTAGTAACCAAATTCGAGCTGCGACATTAAGGGTGCAGAGTATGTAATAGTCGGGCTTGACCGAATTTCTTTCTTGTTTATAACCGTTGCTCGTTTTACTTTACCCCACTGAGTAACGGGTATACCAAAATCGAGCAACGCCGACTTTAACTTACGCTCTCGTTTATTGTGGGGTCGGGGGTGGGCGTGGCTAAAATTTGAATTAAACTTGATGTGCGTGCAGACAATAGGAGTCTACATTTCAAATTTGGTTACTCTAGCTCTCCTAGTCTCTGTGATCTAGGTGTTCATACGGATAGACGGACGGACGGACAGACGGACATGGCTATATTGACTCGGCTGTTGATGCTGATCAAGAATATATATATTTCATAGGGTCGGAAATGATTCCGTCCCCCTGTTACATTCTTTTGCACAAACTTAATATACACTGTGTTCCTTTGGTACAGAGTATAAAAAATATTTGGCTTTACACAGTCCATATGGCCACAGCCAAGCTTCTTTCAATCGCTTGACATGTGTGTTTAAATTTTACGCACAAGAGAAAGGGATCTACAGTTTAACAGTAAGCTGGAATGTTTGAGAACCTTTTCCATGGCTAGTTACTTCACAGCTAGTGCCTTAGCTGGTGAGTATGGCCGGTTGTGTAAAAGTTTTGGAAGAAAAACCATTTTTTTTAGATGCTCCGAGACGCTCACGACCTCTTGCACAGCAGCCACATACACAGCCCGCTGCCAATTAACACATAAATTGATTTTCTAATAAAGTCGGAAAAAACATTTGATAAACTAAGGTTCGCCCTACAAACTCGGACCTCAAATATTTAAACCTTAACCTTTATTCATTTTGGCTGCCCGAAATATTTTTTGTGTTAGCAGCCCTGGGGATTGCGACGATACATTCAATTACTCTTGCTCAACATCACGGCTATTCCCGTTAACATTAACATTAGCTCCTGGGGTCCAAACACACTCGGCAATTCACAGGGAATTCTTGGCCGAAGTCATGCATCACTGATTGTCAGAGAGAGACAGTCACATTTTCCCTTCTCTCTTCTTGGGGAAACCCTGCTGTAAAAGATCCTTAACGAGATCGTACCATAGTAGAAAGTTGAAGGTAGAACACACATTAAAAGAGGCTAAAATAAACTATAACCTATCTCTTCTTTCCTTACACTAATATTAGTGCTACACACACGGTTGCCACTAAGAAAAAATAAAATGCTCCAAAAAAATTCGAAAAGGCTCTATGTAGGAAATAAAAGCTCCAAAATATATTTGAAAAAAGCTCCATTTGAACGAAAAAAGATCCTGAATTATATTTTGTCAAAAAAATACAGGGATTTTTTGTATTTTAATAATACTATTTATAATACCTGAATAATAAACATAACAAAATAAACAACAAGCTAAACATAACAGAGTTCCTTAAAATACTTATACTAATTCTTGTCTCATAATAGATCAAATGGATCTTCATTGACTAATAATAGAAGTAAATAGTTTAATTCATAATTTCTTTTAGATCATTTGTTGATTAATGAACGGAAATTCAAGTTAATTTCTAAGCTTTGTTTTAATTAAACTGCAAAAGCAGAGAAATGTGGAAGTGACATTATATTTCTTATTTCAAAAGTAACTAGTTCTTGAAACACTTGGGCATGAAGTCCATTTTTTATACCCTTGTAGAGGGTATATTACAATTGTCGAGATGTTTGTAACGCATAGAAGAAACATCGTATTTGTAAGTTTTCTATGCTTTCACATAACTCCACCAAGTTTAATAGGACAACTATATAGTATAGCTGGGTGTAGAAAATGTATATAGGAGGCCTTGTCAAAAATGTGTACATTTGGCCGAATGTACATATTTGTGTCAGTGGAATCAGGCTACTAATTTATATAAATCAAATCATACAAGCTACAAGGGTATATAAACTTCGGTCGAGCCGAAGTTAGCTTTCCTCTATTTTTATACCCTATTTTTAGTTTGCAACGCATAGAAATATTCATTTCCGACCCCATAAACTATATATATTCTTGATCAGGGCGACGAGCTGAGTCGATTGAGCTTTGTCCGTCCGTCTGTCTGTCCGTCTGTCTGTCCGTCTGTCTGTCCGTCTGTCTGTCCGTCTGTCTGTCCGTCTGTTTCTACGCAAACTAGTCTCTCAGTTTTAAAGCTATCGAGCTGAAATTTTGCACAGAGTCTTCTTTTTACTGCACGCTGCTAATATGTCGGAACCGACCGGATCGGATCACTATATCTTATAGCTGCCATAGGAACCATAGGTCGAAAAATGGGTTTTAGTGAGAAAAACTTTTTTGTTTTCAATGTTAACGTGATTAAACTCGGTCATTAATAATATTATATACTTTCAAACAGATTTGCAAATTTTGGTCAAAATCGGATGACTATATCTTATAGCTGCCATAGGAACCATAGGTCGGAAAATGGGTTTTAGTGAGAAAAACTGTTTTGTTTTCAATGTTAACGTGATTAAACTCGGTCATTAATAATATTATATGCTTTCAAACAGATTTGAAAATTTTGGTCTAAATCGGTTGACTATATCTTATAGCTGCCATAGGACCGATCGGTCGGAAAATGGGTCTTAGTGAAAAAAAACTTTTTTGTTTTTAAGTAAATCGTTCTTAAGGTCGGTGATTATCAATATTAAACGCTTTTAAACTAATTTGAAAAAGTTGATCGACATCGGGTGACTATATCTTATGGTTGCCATAGGACCGATCGGTCGAACATGAGTCTTGGTAAAAAAATTTTTTGTTTAGTTTTGTTAGCGTCCTTAAACTCGCTGATGACTTATTTTATATGCTTTCAAATAGATTCGCAAAATCGGGCCGAAATCGGATGACTATATCTTAAGGCTGCCATAGGGCCGATCGGTCGGAAATTGAGTCTTAGTGAGAAAAACTTTTTTCATACGTTTTTCTGTCGGAAAATAGGTTTTAGTTACAAAATTTTTTGATTTTTATGTAAGCGTTCTTAAACTGTGACTGTTGCATTTGCAAGGGTATAAAAACTTCGGCACAGACGAAGTTAGCTTGGCCTTCTCGTTCTATATGCAATAGATTTTAGATAGTGTGAGTACGGAGTTTCTTACAAAGTGTGCGAACTCTGCTAATGTCAGACTTAACTTTCTTAAAAAAATCGTTAACTACTAAATTAAGAGTGTGTGCAGCACAACGAACTGTAATTATAGAGTCCTCCAGGGAATCAATTGAGTTAACTTGGTCATCGTCCAAATCAAGAAATGTTTTTGATTCACATGAGCAGCCTTCATCAACATTACATTCGCCAAAGTTGCATTCCTTTTCCGCTATGCAGGTGTCATTAAATAGATCTCCTGCTCGATCCATATTTGCTCCATTATCGACGGTGATAGTATAAATCTGTCCTAGGGAAATGTCGTAGGATTCGACAACTTCTTGAATGATAGCAGTCAAATTAATACTTGTGTGCTGGACGTGGACCTCTTTCATAGCCAGCGTGTAAATGCGAATCTCGTCATCTTTATGAATATGACAGTTAATTCCAATTATGGCGCGATCCAAACGACTTACGCAATCAACTTTAATTGACATCTAACTGAAATATATTCGTAAAAATCTAATTTTATTTTAATTAGTATATTTGGGCAAATACATATATAAATATTTATGTGCAACCTTCTTAAGTACACGTGGACACAGTCTCGAAAACACCACACAAATTTTGGCGCCAAACGCTATTGTGTGTATGGGTATAAGCGTCACACGAATGTACTCACCGATTTTTTAAAATTCCACTGATTTCATTGCGAATAGTTGAAGCCTTTGCTTTCAAACGGCTTTGAATATTTTGCCGATTTATAGAAGTGCTCTTGTTAAAAGCATTACATATCGGCTCAAGAATTTTCTTGAAGCCAGAGTCTTCAAAAATTTTTAGAGGTCGTCCATTTTTTGTGACCATTTCAACACACGCGTCCAGTAGCTGGTCATCACTCAATTTTAGTTTCAGGAGTGCATGTTCCATCTGTATGAATGTATTTATGGTTGGCTGTTGATCAACTTTTTTTTGCGCATTTTTTTTTATTTTCAATTTCTTCGGCTGCTTTTTTATACTGACGCTGAATGTGTCGCAGCAAGTTAGTTCCGTGTCGTCCAGTCATTCCAAATCCGCATTCATTGCACACTTTTATCGTCCTTTTTTATATAAGATTGTCAAAAAAGTCTTGCGGTATTTTTATTGAATTTTCAATTGTTCATAAAATTGGTTATAATAATGCGATTTAAGTCAAATATGCGCCGTTTTGTTCGATGACGAGTTCCCAACGAGATGCCAACTTCATAATGCCCCTCTTATAGAAGCTCGCTTCCCTATTGGCAAAAAACTCGGAGAGCCAATTTTCACAGGACTCTCTTGTGGCCAACTTCCGACTACCAAGCTCGTTCGCCATGGACAGAAATAGGTGGTAATCACTTGGTGCGAGATCCGGACTATACGGTGGATGCAAAAGAACCTCCCATCCGAGCTCCCGGAGCTTCTGGCGCGTTACCAAAGATGTGTGTGGCCTGGCGTTGTCCTGATGGAAGACAATTCGGCCTCTGTTGATCAAAGATGGCCTCTTCTGCATGAGTGCTGCATTCAAGCGGTCCAGTTGTTGGCAGTACAGGTCCGAATTGAGCGTTTGGCCATAGGGGAGCAGCTCATAGTGGATGATTCCCTGCCAATCCCACCAAACACACAGAAGAACCTTCCTGGCCGTCAATCCAGGCTTGGCCACCGTCTGGGCAGCTTCACCGCTTTTCGACCACGACCGTTTGCGCTTCACGTTGTCGTAAGTGACCCACTTTTCATCGCCAGTCACCATCCGCTTCAAAAACGGGTCGATTTTGTTGCGATTCAGAAGCGATTCGCATGCATCCATACGGGCAAAAATGGTTTTTTGCGTCAAGTCGTGTGGCACCCATACATCGAGCTTCTTTTTGAATCCAAGCTTCTTCAAATGGTTTATAACGGTTTGATGACTCATGCCCAGCTCTTGGCCGATGCTACGGCTGCTACTATGCCGGTCTCTTTCGATCAATTCAGCGATTTTATCGCAATTTTCGACGACAGGCCTTCCGGACCGTGGCGCATCTTCGATCACCTCTGCACCAGAACGAAAACGTTGAAACCATCGTTGTGCGTTGGAAATGGAAACTGTATCGGGTCCATAAACTGCACAAATTTTATTGGCAGCATGAGATGCATTTTTGCCTTTATCCTAGTAGTACTGTAAAATATGCCGTATTTTCTCTTTATTTTGCTCCATGTTTGCGACGCTATAACTCACGAACGACTAAATACAAACAACAATAAATCAAACACGTGTTAGCGCGTGAAAAGAGCTTTCCAAAAAGCTCTAGCGTGAACCGATGCGACGAATACAACTAGAACTACGCGCTTGCAAAGACAAGCTTGCGGAAATACCGCAAGACTTTTTTGACAACCTTATATATTTATAATGTTCAAAAACTGGATTCGATGCCACGTTGCGTTGGCAAACAATTGAGATTTCACAATTAGCTTTAAATTACGCGTCTGTAGGTCAAGTGCAAATCTCACTGAGGACGACAAGTGGGACCATGCATGTCACGACAATAATACAACAAAGTCAGAGAGCGTTCTCTCTCTCAGCTTACACCTCTTTGATGCATGATACAAGTAATAGAGATATCCCTGCAGAGAATGTGACAACTAGTAACAAAAAAAAAACTGTCCTACACCTAGTTGTAATACTAGTAGAATTTAAATGGAACAAGATAGATTCGGGTGAGTTGGGCAACAACAAATATTAGCTTCCGAAGAAATCTTCGTTTGAAATACTAATTTCAGCTAGTTTTAATCCAATTGAACTTTAACTGGTTGCAAACGAATTGGTGAAGAGTGAGTTGACCGACAGATTTCGATGTACTGTTATACTAAACAGCGACATAAAGAGACTGTCATAAGGAACACTCAAAGGTCAACTGGTATTTAACTGGTTGAAAATAGCTGCAGCCGGGGACAATAGTCACATGCCTATGACATGTCTGTGTAAAACGGACGACTTCAATACATTGATTTGGATAGGAAGTGTAACCAGTTGCAAGTTTTTAGAGACAGGTACATTTCTGGTTGTAAACTAGACACTTTCCCAGCAGGGATGTTCAGCTCTCAGCTCGCTCTCTGTTTCAGCTTCCAACTGTATTAGTTGATGATAGTCATGCTTCAATGTCCAACTCACAACTTTTGTCTCTTTTCATCTTTTTATACCCGTTACTCGTAGAGTAATAGGGTATACTAAAGTCGTGCAAATGTATGTAACAGGCAGAAGGAATCATTTCCGACCATATAAAGTATGTATATTCTTGATCAGCATCAACAGCCGAGTCTATATAGCCATGTCCGTCTGTCCGTCCGTCCGTCTGTCCGTCGGTCTGTATGAACACCTAGATCTCAGAGACTAGAAGAGCTAGAGCAACCAATTTTGAAATGTAGACTCCTATTGTCTGCACGCAGATCAAGTTTATTTCAAATGTTTGCCACGCCCACCCTCTGGCCACCTCAGGCACACAGGAAGGCTATTAAACATTTGTTTCCATTAGTAACGGGTATATCGAAGTCGGTTAGAGCCGACTTTAACTTACGCTCTAGTTTTTTCTTCATTCTAGGCACTGTTATTTCATTGACACGAGCAAGTAATAGGCACGCCAGAAATTTAATAATGAAATCACCTTTGGTGCATTTATACAATTGTACACATATAAGTACATATATACATTGTACATATTTGGATGTAAATAACATACACATGATTTAGGCTATTAAATGTATGTACATGTGTTTTTGAATGTACAAAATAAATGACGTACGAAGGTCCATAAGCTTTTCCAGAACCGAATTTAGCTTTCCTATATTCCTGTGTATGTAGTTTGACATTAGATATACACATTCATCGAGCTTGCGTTAATACCCTAATTAAATGAATGAACATTTTTACAAGCATGCAAAATGTGGAAATAAAATAAAAAGAAACACGACGTTATACAGTGCAGTCCAGAAATATGTATGTAAGAATATACGAGTACATCGTTGCAAATCGAATTAAAACTGTTTACCTTTATATGTGTAGTTAAACAAGTCTGCTCGGTAACTAGATCAAGTGGCTCTCGTTAAGCGAATTATAACATTCTGTTCCAAGTAGTGAAGACAGAAGACCGTTCATTCGAACGGTATCTTTTCAAATGATCGAGTAACCTTTTTACATAAAAAGTCATCCAAGCTTAGTTCAAAGCGCAATCGTTTATACCAAAATCTCTAGAGATTTCCAATATTTCCCTGTACGTGTCTTTGAAAACACCATTTAATTTTGTGAACCGAACCTATTTTTTCGAAAAAGTGGTCCGGTTCCGGTTCAGTTTCGCGGAGTCAAAAATATAGACCGCCTGTTTCATGGTCCGGTTCGCGAACCCCAAAAAACCCGAACCGAACCGGTTCTCAGGGGTTCGGTTCCGGACCGGTTTGCAGCCTTGGTATTAAAACTTCGGCATAGACGAAGTTAGCTTTCCTTTCTCGTTAGCTGATCAGTTAGTTGTAGCTTGCTCCATTGTAAAGCAGCTGTTTCGGAATCTGATTCATAAAGGTCGCAGTCTGACTGATACTCAATAAATTCATTTATAGATGTTAATTCCCAATTAAATCAACTGTGCTTACTCATCTGTAACATATATGAAAAATCGGTACCACTGAAGCGAAGGGTATGTAATCACAGACATAATCCTTGGTTCACGCGGGATCTTTCAATAAAAATTGCTGAACGAGACGCTGCCTATAAAAAAAGGAAAAGGTATAAGACTCCTGAGCACTATCAGCGTTTTAGAACACTCAGAAGCCTAGTAAACAAAATGATTTATACTGCAAAAAGTAACCACTACTCTTACAAATTCCAAGGTGCAATATCTACCAATCAAAAATGGGGGGAGCTAAAAAAAATTGGGTATCGGAAAGACAGTAACCTCAAAGAAAATCGCAGCTGATGTAAATGAGCTTAACCTGAAGTTTGTGCAATCGAATGTACCTGAAGCTATTAGTGATCCCTACCTAGATGTTGTAGTTAATAATACCTGTGATAGTAGCATTAGTTTTATGTGCGTGAACCCATGTGATGTTCTTGAATGCGTCCTTAAAATTAAGTCGAATGCTGTTGGGTTGGATGATATGCATCCTAAATTCTTTAAGCTTATTTTACCAAAAATTATAAATCATGTAACATATATCTGCAACACTGCGTTTACGACTTCGACTTTTCCGGAAAATTAGAAAATACCCAAGATTGTTTCATTACCAAAGGCAAACGACGAATATAGACCGATATCCATACTTCCCTTCATGTCTAAAGTATTTGAGCATCTTATGTTACATCAGATTAGTAAATTTTGAAGCCTAAATCCAATGTTAAGTAGTATGCAATCCTAAAGTTAGTAGGTGGGCTATTTGTAATGGTTTGTCACTTAATCCGTCAAAATGTAAGTGTATTGTTATATACAAAAAACCGATGAGTACTGAAAGCCTGCCGGACTTAATCGTTAACAGCACACCGATAATCTATGTCGAGCAGGCGCTAAATCTCTGCATAATCATTAACAACACTCTATCATGGAGTGATCATGTGATTAAAGCCGCCGGAAAGACCTTTGGGCTTCTAAGACAGCTCTCACTAACCCAGCAGTTTTTACCTACCGATCTTAGGCTATTGATAGCAAAAACATAGCTGTCACCTACGCTCTGCTATGGAATTGAGATATTTGGAAACTGCGATATAGCTTCTCAGCGTAGGCTTAATGTTACATTTAATAGTATTGCTAGATACGTCTACAATGTCAAGCGAAGAGAACACATTACGGGGTTTGCTACACCAATTTATGAACTTAATTTTAAGTCTTGGACTGATTACAGAAGCATGATACTTCTGCACAGGGTAATTTGCACGAAAGAACCAAGCTTTTTATATGATGAATTAAGCTTCAGCACATCGGCTAGAACCAAAATATAAACAACAAACGTCATAAATTAACGTGTTCAGAGCGACAATTTTTCGTTCACACTGTTCGTCTGTGGAATCAATTACCTACACAAATAATAATAGTTAGTAACGCAACGCACTTTAGGATCAAACTAAAAGAATTTTAAATAGGAAACAATTAATAGTAACATTTAATTACACAATTCATTGAAATAATAATTAAAGTCTGTCTTGCTATATATGTATTAGGTTAGGAAGAAGTAGGATTAATGATTTAAATACTATGATCTTTTTTTTGTATGTGACTAGTGCATTAATGTAAACGGTTATCCTTGTAGCTCTAGGAATTAAGAAATTATTAAATAAATAAATAAAATAAAAGGTAGTCGAAATGGCTAAGAAATTTCACAGTATCATTTTGTGTACTTGAAATTAGTGTTTCAGGCGATATCATTGAAAGGGATTGAATGTCTTCTCGTGAAAAGTCGCATCTTTTGAATATTTGGAAAACTAACTCCAAATAAAACTAGCGCACTTTTGTGTTTGGTAATAAGGTAATTTATAGATTTTAAAAAGTAACTTAAAAATAAAAGTATTTTTTATTTTGGTTTGCTTAGCCGTTAAATTGTCTTCCTCATTTGGTTTAATGTTGTCAACCTCTAAGCACTCAGACAAAACGAATAATTGGAGTGCATCCCATTGATTAGATTATAAGATTATGTTTTTTAATAATTGCCATCTTGTCTATAAATGACAAGTGCATTTAAGGTAAAATAGATACTCAATATGGCTTTGATGGCATTTTGCCAATCGATTGCAAGGCCGATTAAATTTTGTTATGGAACTTTTTTTCTATCGCAGTTTGGAAACTCGTAACTAATTGGCCAAGTAGTCCATTAATAAGAATGGCAGATTGTGAATTACAGGAAACATAATGAGTGCATACTTGGCGGTGTGGACTTGCTCGCTAAGTTTCTGTATTTGGTTTTTCTGTATTACAAATTTCCAGTTTCGCATGGTTTTGTTTAATATTTCTGTTTTTTTGTGATTCCAAAACAGGAAGGTTGAAGGTTTTTAAATGATTAAAATCAACCAATTTTCACAAGTGACAAAAAGAGGTCGACTATTTTCATTTGTCGTCCATTGTTTGCTATGCTACAAAAAAAACAAAAAAGAAAGTCGGTCAAGCCCGACTATAACATACTCTGCACCCTTAATGTCGCAGCTCGCATTTGGTCACGAGTCAAACAGCCAGTTAACACACAACGCACAACGAGGTACGCTCTCTAAGTCTCTCTCTCTCACTAAGATTGCTTCTGCTGAACGCAATGCTTAGGTTATGGGTGGGGTGGGTGGGGGGTGTTAACTGGCCGTTTTTTACTCATAACTTGAGTATCGTTCATCCGATCTTTATCATTCCTTCAGAAAATCGATAAATAATTTTGATTACTAGATATCTCTAGAAGGTACAAACCATCTATCATCAAAACTGTGGAGGATACACGTTTTTTCAAAATTGCGGGGGCGGGAGGGTGCGTATCAAAAATTGAAAATAAACTTGATCTGCCTGCAAAAATTTTGATCAATGTCGTGCTGCAAAAAGTCGTGTACTAATAAAGATGCAAATGATTCGGAACAATTCTGGTTTGTTAACTGTTGGTTGTGCGATATTATTATGCATATAAAATGTGCTGCACTAAGTGGACGTGACCTTGACAAAATTTGCTCAACTAAAAAAGGTTGTGGTGCGTTAAGGTGGTCCTGCCACTGATACCCAATTTAATTTCTCGCGTATGTCTAATGACATGAGAAATAAATATAATAAGTTGCATAAAATAACTAAGCAACTCGCAAGTGAGTTTACCTCTAGTGATGAGTTGCTTAGTAAATTCCATTTTGAGTCACCACCCACACGTCGGTCGGAGCCTCAAGTTGTAATAGTGCCACCTCCCGATTCTGACAAGTCGATTGATCCCCCTTCATCGTTGCCAGTCTCGCCTCAGTGTCAAGACTTGTCGCCGACCATTTCCCTGTCCGCTTCACCAGCTAGTATGCTTGGATTGTCTCCATTGCCTCCCTCCCCAAGTCAAGGAGTTGTTAATAATTATACTCTGTACCGAAGGTACATAGAGTATATTAAGTTTGTGCAAAAGTATGTAACAGGGAGAAGGAATCGTTTCCGACCCTATAAAGTATATATATTCTTGATCAGCATCAACAGACGATTCGATATAGCCATGTCCGTCTGTCCGTCTGTTCGTCTGTCTGTCTGTCTGAGAGGTCTCAGAGATGGTAAAAGATAGAGGTTTGACATGTATGGGACATATATTTCTTATACTTGCAGGCAGATCAAGTTTATTTTAAATTTTTGCCACGCCCCCTCCCGCCCCCGCAATTTGGAAAAACGTCATATCTCCTACAGCTTTAAAGATAGATCGTTCGTACCTTCTAGAGATACCTTGTAAACAAAATTATTTATTTGCTGAAGGAATGATAAAGATCGAATGAACGATACTCAAGTTATGAGCAAAAAAACGGGCAGTAAACACCCCCCACCCCCCACCCATCACCACAGCATTCTATTGAACGGCAATCTTAGTGAGAGAGAGAGAGAGAGTGAAACTTAGAGATGAGCGCGTCTAACTCGTGAGCAAATGCGAGCTGCGACGTTAAGGGTACAGAGTATGTTACAGTCGGGCTTGACCGACTTTCTTTCTTGTTTTTTTTAAAAATCGTGAGATTTATACGTGCGGAGCTTTTATACGTATAGAGAGCGCGCGGTCTGACTTTATTTTGTGATGGCGGTCTAAATTAATTTTGCAGAATGAAATTAGACCGCGAGGTCTGTACATCTATACCGCGCGGTCTAATTTCATTTTGTGATGGCGGTCTAAGTTCATTTTGCAAAATAAATATAGACCACCATACAAAATGCACCCCGGCCTAAATTAACGCGGTCTAGTTTCACAGTCATTTATTTATTTATTTCGTGTCCATTAAAATTTTGCTTGGGATATATTTTCCCTCCATTAAATTTTCAATTGAGATTTTTCACTTGAATAAAATTTTCAATTGGGATTTTTCATACCAGCCAATTTTTAATTGGGAAATTTCACTTCAATTAAATTTTCAATTAGGATTTTTCACCGGCAGTAAATATTTAATTGAGAAATTAAAATGAAGAATCAATGCATACTCGTAATTCGCAGCTAAGGCATCTCCATGGTAATAAAACCGCTAAATACTTAAGAAACTGCTTTTCAAGGCCTCAAATGACCACACATAACTTCATTACCATGATTATGGTAGTACTAAACCGCGATAAATACCATGGATGACCAATCGTAAAGTATATAGTCCAGATCATAAAGAATGTTTCAAATCACTTTACGTGACTGCCAAATCATTAAATAGCGGAAAAATACCAAAGAGGATCAAAAATAGTAGCAATGCGAACAAACGTCTCAATCGGCATGAACAGAATTGCCATATATAATATAAATATTCCTTGCGATTGGTCATCCATGGTATTTATCGCGGTTCAGTATTGTCAAAGTCATGGCTATGTATTTATGTGCTGTTATTTGTGGCCTTGAAAAGCAGTTTCTGAAGAATTTAGCGGCTTTATTACCATGGAGATGCCTTAGCTGCGAGTTGCGCTTATGCATTGATCATGGCAGGGTTTTTCATTTGACTGTCATTAACCTTTTTCACTATTGCTATTTTTTAAACTCTTTGCTATTTTTTCACGATTTATTAAGTCGTCAGCTCAGTCACGGTAAATAGGTTTAAATATCTCGCGAACCACACAGTCTGTGGCTCCCATCTTAGGACCGAGCGCTGTGGCTCACGAGCCGAGAGCGGTTCGATGGCTCACGAGCTGTGGCTCACAGCTCAGAGCCAAGAGCCGAGTGTCATGAGCTGAGAGCGAGAGCTGGCTCTCGAGAGCGATTCCAAAACATTTGTGGCGAAAGCAACCGAGTCAATTTAATAATGGAAGTGAAATATCCCAATTAAAAAGTGGCTGATGTAAAAAATCCCAATTGAAAATTTAATTAAAGTGAAATATCCTAATTGAAAATTTAGTTGAAGTGAAAAATCGCAATTGAAAATTTAATGGAAAGGAAATATCCCAAGCAAAATTTTAATGGAAGGGAAATAAATATCACCTGGCACTTGACTGGGTTCAAGTGCCATTAATAAGCTTGAATTTTCAACTAGTTCTAAATTTTAATGGAAAAATTCAATTAAAATCCAATTGATTTGAAAAAATAGTTGAGCTAAAATGTAAACAAATTTACACAGAATTAGCTAGTTAGATCAAATAATTGATTAGGGCTTGAGTATTTAGCTATGCGAAATAATTGAATGGAAAAAAATTGTTATCAGCATTCCCAGCTCAGCATATAGTGTGAGTACGGAGTTTCTTACAAAGTGTGCCAACTCCAGTAATGTCAAACTGAACTTCCCTAAAAAAATCGTTAACTACTAAATTTAGCACAATGAACTGTAATTATAGAGTCCGTCATGGAATCTATGGAGGTAACTTGGTCATCGTGCAAATCAAGAAATGCTTCGAAGAGTCAAAAATATTAGGAGTTCTGTTCATGGTCCGGTTCGTGCGACCCAAAAAACCCGATCCGAACCGGTTCTTATGGGTTCGGGGTTCGGGACCGGTTTGCAGCCTTGATTAGTACATATGTTTTAGGTATTTTATCCCCTGATCCCCTGTTAATTAATCACAACACATTTTTTACAAAAGTTACATATATACAGAGTGGTCCATCTAGTGCTTGGAATTTGAACTATTCATAATTTGACTTTAAAAACGTCAAATGTCATTCGGAAAGCGACTAATATTTAGTAAAAACCTTGACATTTACAAAATGGGTCGCTATTCGCTTGAAGAAAGTTGGGAAATATTAAAAACATATTTCCAAAGTGGTGAGTCCTCGACTCAAACTGTGCGAAATTTGAAAAAAACATTTAACAAAAAAAATGTTCAGAAAACTTAATTTGTGGATCAATTCATGAAGCAAGTTCGTGAAACTGGAATGTTGGTGGATAAACCAAACCGTGTACGTATCCGTCTAGTGCGCTCGTCCGAAAACATTGCTGCGGTTGCTGAAAATGTGCGTGAACAACCATCGACGTCAACTCGCCATCGATTTCAACAATTGGACATTTCGCGCACTTCTTTGAAGCAAATTTTGCATAAAGACCTTGCCATGAAGCCATACAAAGATCAATTGGTGCAGCAGCTAAAGCCAATTGACCATCCGAATCGTCTACAGTTCACAAATTGGGCGGAAGATCGTTTGGCCGAAGATGGTGAATTTGACCGAAAAATCATCTTTTCCGATGAAGCACATTTCCACCTCGGTGTTTATGTTAATAAACAAAATTGTCGCATCTGGGGCACAGAAAATTCGCATATAGTCGTCAAGAAGCCAATGCACCCACCACGTGTCACTTTTTGGTGCGGATTTTGGTCTCGAGGCATCATTGGTCCATTTTTCTTTGAAAATGATAAAGGAGCCACCGTGACCGTGAATGGTTAGCGCTACCGCGCAATGTTAAGTGATTGGTTCTTTGCGGATTTGAGGCAAGACTTGGACGATATTTGGTTTCAACAAGACGGCGCTACGTGCCACACAGCGCACGCCACAATCGATCTTCTGCGCCCTATCCTCGAAAATCGAATAATCAGCAAATATGGAGATGTGAATTGGCCGCCAAGAAGCTGTGATCTGACACCGTTAGACTATTATATTTGGGGAGCGTTCAAATGGACAAATGTTATGCAAACAATCCTAAAACAATTGATGAGTTGAAGAACGAGATTCGAGTTGCTATTGCTGACATACGTGCCGAAACAATTGAAAATGTTCTCAAAAATTGGGTGGATCGAATGGGCTACTTCCAAGTCAGCCGTGGTCATAAATAAATGACATGATCCAACCTTTCCAATAAATGTTCAACCTTTGAAAAAATCGACACGTTTTTAAATGGACCACCCTGTATTTAGTTTTTTTAAATTACTTCATCACTTACAGAAACCAAGTGATCCTTACACTCATGCGTCACATGACGCTCTGTGCCGCATTGTAAACCCAGCCTTAGTTGCTGTTAGATATTATTGATGGTGTGTTTACAACTAGTAAAATTATATTGTAGTTTAATTTAATTTCCAAGAACGTTGGGTAAAATGCCTCAATTCAAATGCAAAAAGAGCGTTAACTTATTTTGTAATGTTTGCGGGATGCATGTTGGAACTACAGGACGAGTTAACATAACAGAGTCGCTGAAAATAACGTATTTTAATTACTTTGGACGCGCAATACAAAATGAAGGTACCAATTGGGTTACACACCTGTTATGCTTAAATTGCCGTTGAATTTTGCAAAAGTGAGCTTCAGGAGAAAAAGAAGATTTTCATTTCTAGTCCAATGATTTGGATAGAACAACAAGAGATCTAACTATCGCAAACTGGTGCAAAATCCCATAACCACAGCATTCAGATCAACAGAAACAATCTTAGTGAGAGAGAGAGAGACTTAGGGCCGTTTTCTCATGTTCATTTTTTTGCTCAAATCGAAATCCATCTAGATTTTGCATGTAGATGGTTTTTGTGCAATTGGTTGTCTCATGTAGGTTGATTATAAATTCGGGCATTTACGCCACGGTCACACCGGGAGGGCTGGAAAGGTATAATAGTAGGTTGGCAGCACGCCTCCGCACAGCTGTTTCTTGTTTTGTTTATTGTGCGTCAATTGAAATTGAAAATGTCCAGCAAAGATTCAAAAACAAGAAGCAAGCAATTCACGGAGGAGGAGGAGATTTTACTTGTGGATCTCGTAGAGGAGAAGAAGGATGTTCTTGAGAACAAGAAGTCGGACGCAGTGACCTGGAAACAAAAGCAGGAGACATGGATCAAACTGGCCGAAAAATTTAGCGGACAAACAGGCATTTGGCGCGAATGGAAACAACTCCGCTACAAATTTTTCACAATGAAGCGGAAGTCGAAGTCGGACCTTGCAAAGGAGAGAGCAGTAAAATACCAAACTGGTGGTGGCCCACCTGCAAGTGCGAAGGTATCATCTTTGTCGGAGAGAATTGTTGCTATGATGGGAGATTCAGCAACAGGTCTAAGCAATGAACTTGACAGTGATGTGTGTAAGTATTTAATAATAGCGATATGATTCTTAGTTAAAAAATTTCCAAATGCTTTAACAGGCACTTTTGAAACCGATCTTAGTATTGTGGGCAAAAAAGACCTATTTGCAGCAGCCACAAGCGATCCCGAGGTAAGTGCAGATTATAAAATAATACATTTCACCTAAACTGCAGTACAATCCTTATTGGTTTTCAGGCTGCCATTATATTGGATGACGACGTGTCAAGCTCAAGCTCCAAGTGGGCCACTTGGAACCCAGCAACTTTGCGCCAGCCAAAATCAAAAAAGCTGGCTCCAAAATCTGGTCTTGGACGCAAGCGTACGCTGGAGGAAGAAAAAATAATGCTGCTGCAGGCTCAACAGAATTTTTTCAGGTCCGAAAACAAGCGAGCCCAAGAGAGGCATGAGGATGATGCTCGTGAGCGAAAGCTGCGCATTGAGTTATTGGAGTTGGAGGTGCAGGAGAAAAAAAAGACAAAACTGAATTTCACATGTTAGTATAAAAAAACCTATTCAAATTTATAAGGCATTCCATTTAATTCTTATTTCAGAAAGTTTCACAAAAGGCAGAGATCACAGATCCTCCAATTTGCAGTTCAAGTAAAATTAAGTAAGAGTCAGTAAGATCATCGCATTCTGCAAAAACGAAAAATATGTAATTATAGGTTATTTTAATAAATAAATCATAAAGAAGTCGTACCTTGAAAAGTAATTTTGAATTAAACGAGATCTTTCATTTACATCTGTATTTAAATCAGTACTTAAATTTTTATCCAGTGGGTTAGGCATTTCTATTGGAAGTGCGTATTCTGTTGGGGGAAGTGGATCTCTCGATCGAATAGCAATATTGTGCAAAACGCCGCAAGCTACGATTACTGCCATTTTGGTATTATTTTGGATACGCATTCCCATTGATAAAATAGGAAAACGCCGCTTCCACACTCCAAAGCAACGCTCAACAACGTTTCGGGTGCGAATTTGGGACTCGTTGTACAATTTTTCGGCTTCTGTGCGCGGATTTAACAAAGGTGTCATTAGGTATGCGGTCTGCTTATATCCACTGTCGCCCAAGATGTAATTACTTCCAAAATGCCCATTCTCCAGTAAGAATTTTAGCCGGCTGTTTTGAAATATGATACTGTCGTGTGCCGATCCAGGCCACCTAGCAACTAAATCCTGAATCACAAGATTTGCATTGCAAACAACTTGCACGTTTAAGGAAAAGTATCCTTTCCTGTTTCGAAAAATTTCACCATTATCTCCTCCTGGTGATTGAATTTTTACATGAGTGCAATCAATAGCTCCAATGACTTTAGGAAACTTTGCGATGTTGTAAAAGTCAGATATGATTCCATCGATGTTGTCACTGGGTGGGAATTTTATAAACATTTTTGACAGGCCACCAATTGCAAAGGAGACTTCTTTTACAACTCGGCTTGCTGTGGACACGCTAACTCCACAAAAATCGCCAATTGAAATCAGGAAGCTTCCGCTTGCATAAAAACGAAGCGCTATTAACAGCTTGGTAGATGACTGTATACAAGTTTGCCTGAAAGCATTTTATTATTGCATATTGAAAATAACACAAAAGAAAAACTTACTAGCCTCTCTATATTAGACTGCAGGCTTGTGTGTTTATGTAACACAAACTTGGCAGTTGCTTTCGACAACCGAAATCTTTTTATAAAATCGGAGTCCTCATACGTCTCGAAATAGTTTGTGCGTCGGTTATAGACTCTAGAGGAATTAATATGCACATCTGTCTCTTCAGCAATGTCTGCAAGTGATTGTATATAAAACGCACGTCCAATATTTTCCATGTTTGCTTTACTTGCTAACAATTCAGACTTAACTGTTTTTAGTAGCAGCTGTTTTTTGTTTACAAATAATTTTCAGTGTGACCATATGCGCGGATACATAAAAATACTTAATTTTGCATTCCCATGTAGATGCTTTTGAAATCAATGAGGATCAAGTAGATTGCTACGAAATTCATCTAGATGGTTAACAATGAACATGAGCAAAGCAAATGCAGCAAATCCACCTAGATTTGCAAAAACACCAACATGAGAAAACGGCCCTTAGAGAGCGCACCGCGTTGTGCGTTGTGTGTTAACTGGCCGTTTGACTCGTGAGCAAATGCGAGTGTAAGGGTGCAGAGTATGTTATAGTCGAGCTTGACCGACTTTTTTTCTTGTTTTTGTAAGTGTTTAAAATAGAATTTTATTAAGTTTGTCGAACAAAATTTGTTTAATTATAATTATTCTACGTCTGAGCTCATTAAAACCCCTCACTCAAGTCAGAAAAAACAGACACAGCGACATCTGAATGAAAACTATAGTTTTGTCTATTTTCACCAAAATATGCATACAAAATCAAGATTATGTCCGATTTGGGCGTTCGAGAGCTTTTTTTTAAAGTAAATTGAATAGTTTTTACTGTCCAATTAAAAAATCATAATATTGTGTCATTATCCATTTACAAGCATTTCAGTTTTAATTAACTGCGCTCATCTCAGAACATTTTTGTCTGAAAACAAAACTTTCGGCCAAGTTTTTCTTTTTTAATTTTTATAGAACTTTCAAAATTAAATGGAGACAACTTTTGAAGAAATCGAAAAAAAACAGCGATTATCGATAATATCTCGATTAATAGTCGATAGACCTACGTGATCAGCGTAGGTCTAGGTTTTAGGTTTTAACTTTCATTTTAGAGTCGCAAATTTTAATTACTTTTAATTCCGCCAGCTCTTCATCACAACTTTTGAAAACGACAAATTTTGCCTATTAGCGGAATTCAGAACAGCAATCACTCGACTTGCGACAATTCTACTCGTTTTCGGAATTGGGAACAGCCCTATTTGTAAAATTTGACTTACCTCATCCTGCCCCCTGGGATAGACACGAACGATCAAATTGAGCCAACCAAAAATAAAACCTTTAATATACCACCATTTAATGTGATTCCAATTCCTTCCAATCTTGAAGAGACTGCCATAAAACTGCCATAAACAAATCTGGCAACCTGGCAGTTTGTGAGAATGCACACTTAGGGCCGTTTTCACATGCTGCTGTTTTTGCAAATCTAGGTGGATTTACAGCATTTGCCTTGCTCAAGTCTCAAGTCTAGCCATCTAGGTGGATTTCGTAGCCATCAACTTCATCCTCATTGATTTCAAATCCATGTACATGTTTATACAAATTATGTATTTTTATGTTTGCGATCATAAGGTCACACTGAAAAATATTTGAAAACTAAAACCAACTGCTGCTGTTAATGACTTAATCCAAAATTGAAAGTATTGGATATGGCTGGCTGAAGAGACAGATGCGCATACTAATTCTACTAGTTCATTGCTTAAGCTAAGTTCAAAAAATCAAATAATTTGGGAAAATTTTGATTAAAATAGTCATGATTGAAGATTTTACAGGATTGGAAACTAAAACTATGGTTTCTACGTAAATAATTTGATCAAATATGGCCGGAAAGTTCCCCAATTTGGCTTATATTGCTAAATTTTCATAAAAATTTGTCCAAATTATTTGCCTGTGAAGACATAGCTATAGACCTATTGCATTATCCTCTGTAAAATGCTTGCTTTATTTTTTAAAATTGGCGCCGGTGCTGCCAACCTGTTAATAGGCTTTTCAGCCCTGCCGGTGTGACCGTGGCGCAAATGCCCAAATTTATAATCAACCTACATGAGACAACCAATTGCACAATAACCACCTAGCTGCAAAATCTAGGTGGATTTCGATTTGAGCAAAAACAGGAACAAACGGCCCTTAGTGTATCCTCTTTTTAGTCTCACTAACAGTGAGAACCCAGGATTAAAAACCCAAGGGGTTTTCGCATTAGCCTTGACTCACTTGAGTAAAGCTCAAATTGTTCCATGGTGAAAATGAATTGAAATGGAAATAAACACAGTGCTCGTGGAAAAATTCAAAATGAATCTGTCAAAGTTGCTTTTGAAATAAATCTGACCATTTACATAGTTTGCTTTCATCAGTTGGTGGATATACACACCTTAATAAAATAAAAATAGTAAATATTTAGCGTGTGTATATAAATTATCAGCATGTGCACGTCCGACTGTTGCACTGATCGTTGTGCTTCCATATTTTTGGGGTACTGGAACCTGGTGATAGGTTCAATTGCAGTCCTACTGCTTATAATAGGACTTGTGGATGATGCGATTGGCGGTGAGCTGTCTTTATTCATTCTTTCGGTTATATTTATCATCTTAGCAGTGACTTTTCTAATTTCTGGTGTGCTTATACTAGTTGGTTACTATAACGTAAGCTCAATGTACTATTCAGATGCTCTGATTAACACAGTGAATTTTACATTTAGAATATGAAGACGCCCTTTTATGTGGGATTATGTTTGAGCTATATTTATCCCTGGGCCAATGTTGGCTCAATATTTATGCCAAGTAAGTTCTGCAAATTTTGTAAAAATACACATTCATTTTCAATCATTTTTAATTTTTGATTAATTCTGTCGCTTGCAATTTTAATTTAATTTAACTTTCTTCAAAATCGTGCACAAAGAATTGTGTTAGCTAAGAACAAATTACAGAGACACCGAACTAAACCTGAACCCTAGCCGAGCGGTCTTTTCTGACTTCTTGTGGCGCACCAGTAGTATGTGTGGCTGCTGGTGCGGATGGTTGTGGGTTCGATCCCGCCTCGGACCATCTAATAGAAAAAGTTTTTTCTTTCCTTAGAAAAAAGCTTTTACACACCCGGTCACCTTCACCAGCTACTGGCGCCAGCTGTGAAGTAACTAGCCATGAAAAAGCAAAAATTCTTTAACTATTGCCGTTCGAAATCGGCGTTAAACTGTTGGTCCATTTCCCTTGTGCGAAAAATTATAAGCACACATGCCAAGAGATTGAGAGAAGCTTGGCCCTGGCCCTCCTTTGGAGGTGCTTTTTGAGCCAATTTGACATTTACCAAAGGTACACAGCGTATATTTAGTTTGTAAAAATGTATTGCGACCCTTTAAAGCAGGGGCTCCCAAGCCTATACCGCAAGCCACACACTGGTTGTTGTTTTGCGCAAAGGAATAGCTCGCGCGTATACGGTCCACGCGCGCCATAAGCCGACATAAAGCAACTACAATTTCATATGCATACTATCCTCTCGTTTTTTCCGAGCTAAGGCTTTGTTGTTGGCGCGTGCAGACCTGCAACAATAACATTATATGTGACTCTCTTCTCTCTCTCCTATGTCTCTGGCAAATAAAAAATCAACAACAATGTTTTTTATGCGTAGTTAGCGCTCGCCTCGCTCGCAGTGGCCGAACGCTTTTCGCTATTTACGGCGGTACACAAACAAAAATCGGGTTTCTCTTTCTATTTCTTGTTATTGCTTGAGATATATTTTGTGCATTTGCATTTATCATCATACAATTTGTTTCGGAAATTCACGTTTTCCTTTCAAATTTAATTTTTCCGGCACAAATGGAATGCATTCCTATTTAAGAATTTAATGCCAAAAATTTGTAATCAATGAAATAATTAAGAAACGATCAGGCATTGTTGCCCCACCTTTCTGGAAAGCTGGTTACGCCCGGTTGATAAAAATAGAGGTAAATCTTTGTTCAAAATTTGTACACATACACATATTAAAAATGTAAGCGAGAAAATTATAAAAATAATATTTATTTATTGAAAAGTAAGCTTGAGTATAATGTACTAACCATCTATTTTTATTCCTTTAGTAATACAATGTATTATGGCTGCGAAGGCATGTAACTATTATAGTACTAATAGTTGGTAAGCAAATGCCGCACTAGGTAAGTAAAACTTATACCTATGGGGGGAAAATACACCCAGCGCCACAAAAAAAGGCGCACCTCGAAAATTTATGAATTTTTTCCATCACTATGCGGGGATTTCTCAAAATGCCGTTCTATGCTCATATTTTTTTGGGGGGGGGGGGGGGGGGGGGTGGGGGGTTCCCTTAAATATTCTTCACTTAGATTCGTCATTTCAAGAGCTCAGTTGTCAAAATAGCTTTATTTTTGAAGACACCTTTAAAAGTAAGCCTAAAGGAAAGAAGTTCAGTATTGGGGAGAAGGAGAGAATTATTTTATTATCTGAACAAAATGTACCAAATCGTCCAATAGCAGCAGGTTGTAATGAAAGTTCGGTGCGTCGATTTTTAAAAAAATTTCGTGAGACAGGTGAAGGGAAAGGATGCACCATTGCACGAGAAAATCGTATTATCATGAAAAAGAGCCTGCAGGATCGCTTTAAAAATGCAGCTGAGATAGCATCTGAGGAACGGTAACAATTTGCAAAGGATGTTTCGACCCGAACAATTCAACGTCGTTTAAATGAAGTGGGTTTAATGGCAAAGACATCTGCAAAAAAGCCACTCCTAAATAAAAGAATGAAGGAAAATCGGCTAAACTGGACCAAGGAAAAAAAAATTGGAGTGATTCCGAATGGTCACGAGTCCTATTTTCGGATGAGTCCAAATTCAATCTCATTGGACCCGATGTCTCTTGCAAGGTGCGCCGTAGGAAGGGCGAACGATATTTGGAAAATTGCTGTGTGGGAACCGTTAAGCAGTCGCCATACATTATGATATGGGGATGCATATCTAAATACAAAACTGAATCAATTTTAATGATTCAGGGTAAGGTGAACGCGGAAAAATATAAAGATATAATTTTAAGTGGAGTTGTGCCTAGCATTGAGGCAATAAGTGAGAAAGAAGAAGATCCTATTTTTTAAGATGATTCTGCATTTTGCCATCGGGCTCGATCTGTAAGTAATTCAGTGAGCTTTTGTTATTAAAACAACCTAATAAATTAATTTTGACCTTCTTCTTAACGAAGATAACAATTTTGAAGGAAGAATTGGGCATTAAGTCCCTAAATTGGACCGGAAACAGCCCTGACCTCAACCCATTAGAGAATGTCTGGGCCCTTATGGCTGCGAAAATAAAAAAAAGGAAGCCTAAAACCATGGTAGAATTGAAGGATGTGATAGACAAGTATGGTTCGAGGATATCACTGAGGAAGATTTAAGCGCTTTGTACAATTCGAAGCCCAATAGGGTAAAATGTGTAGTTAAAGCAAAAGGGGGTACTACAAAGTACTTATTTAAATTAAAAAAAAAAAATTAACATTAATTTGATACAAAATAAATATTAGATTATAGCAAATTAAGTATACGTTTGGAAAAAAATCATTATTTGTTGAGTATATGCACTATTATAATTATTATAATTTTTTTTCTTAAAGTTGTCATAATTATGAAAAGTCACCAAAAATAATATGGGTCTGGAAAAAAACCTTTTTCTAAAAAACTAACATTCATAAAATAAAAATTGCTATGCACTTTTATTTAAAAATATTCCATTAATCAGTAAAAAAAGTAATTGGGCAATTCGGAAAACATTTATAGAAACCGCAAGCAAGAAAACATACAAGTATGTGAATATTTAGACTGCGGCTTTTTTTGTGGCGCTGGGTGTATGATTAATCATATGAAAATCTGAGATATTTCTGTAGTAAAAAAAACAAACTTCGGCTCGTTTTTCGACAAGGCTAGTTTTTTTCGCCGATCTATATATGCTACAGTCATCCAATATTGTCGGTTTTCTAAAGACTTACCTAGACTTCGTGCTAAGTTTGGTTAAGAAATCTTTAAAACTGACGGAAGAGATATGATGGAAACAGAAGGACGGACGGACAGAAGGACAAAAGTACGGTTACCAGATCAGGTATAACAAAATCCGGAATTTTTTGAGCAGCTGAAACCTATTGCTCAATCCTAAGTGAATTAAATTCGACAGATACGGACTGTTGCAATGCGAAAGGAACAATACAGATCAGAATATGGGAAAAATAGGGGAAAGCTAACTTCGGCTCAACCGAAGCTTATATACCCTTGCAGCTTGTATAATTTATTTAAATAAAGGATTTAAATGATTTTCGACGAAAATTCTTAGCTGAGCTATTTCCCATACTCAGCAATAGATGGCGTCACTACTTTGACCATTTGCTTGCCAGTTTGTTATATGGCAGCTATACGATATATTCATCAGATTTTGACCAAACTCCCTAAAATTGTGTGGAAGCCGATAATATTCATAGCTGGGAGGTATAAAGACGCTACTATTGAAAACAAAAAAATTTTTCTCACTAGAAGTAGATCTGAAATGATTCCTTAAATTGGGATTTCAATTATGTATTCTCTTGGCTTTTTTTCACAATCACGGAAAAGTGGTTTGAAAAGCGTAATTTCAGATAAGGGTTCTCTATGAGCATGAAGAATGCTTGAAACCACTCTACCGCTACTGACGAATTATTAAACAAAAAAAACAAAGTTTAACAAAAAACAATAAGACTACTCTCATCACAGCGTAGGATACATAGACCAGGGCCGCCCTCTTGGAGAGAACAGAAATATATATTATAGCTGTTCGCTCTTTCTTTTACGCTATCTGAGTTCGTTTGGGATAATTTCTCTTCAAACATGAAAATGAGACGAGACTTCAAGCCACATGTAGCAATAGATATCACATTCACATCGCACAGCCTATCATAACTCAGCATCACAAAATATGTCATTTGTAACATTAAATTTAATTACGGTTGCCTTTTAGACACACCACTTGAAAAGGTCATCCGGTGCACTTAATATGCATCGTGGGAGGCAAAATGTAGTCCTCCTACGAATGCATTTTTATATTTACATTCACGGATGTGACTACACTCACATCTTAAGATAAGTTTAGAAATAAGGGATGAGAAATTCTTAATAAAAGGTAGCTTGTTAGCACTGAGCAAGGCAGTACACAGTTGCTTTTTCGAATAAGAGAGCGAGAGCAAGAAAAGTTTAGCATACCCTTGTATTACTTGTGCATGTGGTGTGTGTGTACGACTGGCAATCGCAGACGAAATCAACATGCAGAAACAACTACTTTCACAGACGATCAACAAAAACACTCAGTTGCAAAATTTCCAATAAGACAAGGAGTGTGTACTTGACTGGACTGCAAAATTTCGAATTTCAATCACAACGCTTATAAAGCGAATATTGATTCCGACAAGAAAACAGGCACTCTTGCAGATCTTAACACTGACCATCGCTTAACGCAGATCCGCTGCAGGTAAAGAACCAGCTCCCGGGAACTGGCTGGCGGATCTCGAGCTGTGGCACTTGGCTCTCGAGCTCGAGCTTTCGAAAAAGGGTAAAAATAAACATTTTAAGCAACCTTAAGCTCAAATTGTCAAAATTCCTCACGTGATGGACCATTTCCAAATCAGATTCGTACTCAGCACACGAAAATCATGTTGATTAACCACCCACCCCTTTAATGAACTGAAAAATGTTTAATTTTGTTGCCCGAAAAGTACAAATTAAGCACAAACATCTTTATCAACAAATTTTTGAAGGACGATTAAGCCAAGAACTTTATAAACTGTGTATCGATGATAGTAAATTGGAGGAAAGCCCTCGAAGAAAGCATGCGTCGGCCACTTGGTGTGAGAGGTTATAGTATGGAGTTAGCCCCCAACAGTTAACGTGGAGAATGCGTTTCCTAGAAACTCTTAACAGCTGCATTACAAATGTTTAAAATGTTCTCTAAGAAAAATATCGGCACAATTTTAGCAACGCCAGGCTTATAGCTAGCTTGATGTGGTGGATGAGCTAGCATCTCAGTTCTGTTTTATTATAGGCTGCAGATTGTAAGTTAATGGGCTAATATTTTTATACCCGTTACTCGTAGAGTAAAAGGGTATACTAAAGTCGTGCAAATGTATGTAACAGGCAGAAGGAATCATTTCCGACCATAAAAAGTATATATATTCTTAATCAGCATCAACAGCCGAGTCGATATAGCCATATCCGTCCGTCTGACTGTCCGTCTGTCTGTATGAACACCTAGATCTCAGAGACTAGAAGAGCTAGAGCAACCAAATTGGAAATGTAGACTCCTATTGTCTGCACGCAGATCAAGTTAATTTCAAATTTTAGCCACACCCACCCCCTCCCCCACAATAAAAAATGTTGAATAACTCCCACAATTTAAAACTTACATTTATATTCGCAACATCTATAAGCCCTGAAATTTTCATCAAGATCGGATGATAAATAGCCGAGTAAAAAAATGTTCCATACTTTTCGGCTGTCTCATCTCAGGCACACTAGATGGCTATTAAACATTTCTTTCCATGAATAACGGGTATATCGAAGTCGGTTAGAACCACTTTAACTGACGCTCTCGTTTTCAATGTGGTAGTTCCTTCTTTACGTAGAATCTAAGCCGTTTACCCCACTAAATATATAACATTTAATTTGACGTCTATTTAAAGTTACCTTCTTTCCTAGCCTCATCTTTCAATATAAATGCAAACCAGTATGCAACTGCCAAACACTGTCTGTTGAAATTCCTGCTATTACCAATCTACTCGAATAATTCGCCATCAACGATCTGAATTGTGAAACCTGTCCAAGTTCTGTATCCGCCCATGAAACTTACAGTTATCACTGTCCCCATCAGCAGTCCTAAACCAAATCAAAGATATTCATGCCCTTCCTAGTAGGTATGTATGTAATTTCGACTCATTCGACTCTGTAAATAAAAGTTATAAAAAGGCGCGTAATCTTAATCTTATTGCAGACGATGCACCAATTTTCGCTTTTACTAAGCTATAAGTCATCCAAGCTGATGGAAAGGATCAGTAATAATGTTATGCTAAGGTTACCCCTCGGGGATTGTAGTTGAGCAAATGAAACTTAGACGTAAGACTGGAATGTGGCCAAAGTACAATTGCATCCGCCACAATATCGTGTCAGAAGCCGATCCAACTCTGCTTACCGATAGCTAACTAAGGTTTGCGCTTTTACCTTCCAGTCTACCAAAGAACACTATGCGGTTCCATGTCCATCTGCAGACTCAATTCGTTTATCGTCGTGGATTTAAGCCTTGGAATTTGGATGGACCCACAGCGATTAAGTTTTATGATAATTTCCTGATTTTGCCCAAAAAGTATTTCGCATTTGAATTGTTTTGGATTACTGCCCGTTTGGTATAGTCAAAAATTTATTGAAATTGTAAATTTAGAGCTGGAATAAATATGGTTTAACATGAATTATTGTTTTTAACAAAGATTAAAACCGGTACCGTAACCGCTTACAAAAAAGTTGAAATGAAATAAATTTTGGAAAACTCATGCCAATCTGTTGAACATAATATACCATTTATAGGTATTGTACTTAATACGAGTAAGAACGTTCTTTAGGACAGCGAATAAGCCTTTCAGTCGCTGGCTAGCCTTTGATGCTGTCAGGTCGAAGTAAATTTTTTTCACACACTAATACACTCACTTTTTGGCCTAGCTCTTGTTGACCAACGCTGCTTTAGAACATTGTGTAAACATTATGTTCAACAGATTGCCATTAGTTTTCTTAAATGGTAGAAAATATTGTAACAAATTTAAGTGAAAAACTCGTACTTATTTGGCTATAACTCTACCATTTCAGTAGCTACATAAAAATTACAAAACTCGAGAATTACTTTAAGCTAATTAAATAATAGCGTCAATTGAAGATTACATGTTTAGAATTTATTTATGGTTAACATTTTCTCTGAAGAAATGTAGAGTTTTTACGATTATGGGCGATGTTAAGAAGGTGAAACATTTTTTATACGAAGTGTTGATGTATTGAGTACCGCTTTAAGTGGTAAGCAGACCAAGTCTTGCATGTCTATCGGCCACATAATTCAAAATGCAAAATTCACATTTTACGCTATATCTTGGAAACTGAAGGTGATGTGGAAAAACCGATGACTGAATTGGAATCAGGACAACCCAAATACTATGAAAATGTCGATGGCTCTTGAGGAGATTTTTTCGTGTTGCCTTGTGTTACTTAAGGTCTGTTCTGAGAAGCGCGGAAAATAAATTTTTATGACGCTTTAGTGATGTGTGAACTTAGTTTCTGTATTCTGAGACGCGCTAAATAAATAGACAATTGGCCTATCGATAGTTGACGTATCGATAGCGGTGTGGGTCGTGAATGGATTGAATGAACAGCTGATGCCCTTACGAAAATATGAGCAGCTCATTATTTTGACGTCAAAATCGACAATGCAGGGGAAACATGAACCCAAAAGGAATCGCACCGAGAGATTAAATCGCGAGGAGACTATAAGCTAAGGGCCACAAATCAGCCCAAGAAAATTACGAAATCCGCACTGGAGTGCCATACCCCTAAAATCGTCTCCTATGCCAACGGACGCAAGCGTCCGCACTCGGTGGAGGCCAAACAAACGGGTGGTGACATCCCAACCCGGTCATCAAGTTTACCACCACCACAGCGAAATCTGTGTCGGCCACGGCTCCTACTAAGTGGAGTTCAAAAATGAACCCAATGCGGACCAGCTAAAAATAGAGTTTGATAACGATGCGACTGCTGTGGGCAGCATTGCCAGCTCCAGCGGTGTGGGCGTGGCTGTCAAACGTGAACGCCAGGAGGAGGATTTTGAATTTATGGCAAATAAAACAATAATTTTGTATGAAAACTAAAAATATATTTTGCAATATTTAGCATTGCGTTTCGCTTGAGAGACAAAATAATGGCACAGCCCAAATCCATGATTTACAGATACTCCGAGCGGCCGTCCTGGAGACGACAGCAGCATTCCTACAAAGAAATGCATATTCAACAGTTGCCAGAACGGCAGACTACCAAATAATCTTTCAAGTAGTAGTCCGGGACTATGCCCCACATCTCAAACAGATCAGCCTTGTTGACGACATGCTCGACCCCCTTAAGACGTTAGCAAGACGCATATCATCTACCAATATCTGTAAAATTGACTTGTAGGCCTCCTCGATCTGCACCTGTTCCAAGTGTTTCTCAAATGGACAATAATTTGATCCTCGCCCAACGCCTAGAACCGGAATTTGATGCCGCTACCGGCATCAACATACATATCTGTGTTCCTGTTGCGCAGCTTAATTAAACTATTTTTGACAAAACCAAACCACTTTAAATTTTTGTTTGTAAACAAAACAAAACAGCTCACCACCAGTGTGGCCATTTCTGTATTTGGTCTCTTTGGCTTATATATGGGCTCACTAATAATTTATGAGGATGCTAAATTTATTATGTGCAATTTATCGAGCTAAATTAACCGCGCTTCTCAGGACAGGCCTTTATTGTTGAAAATTATAATTTAAGAAATATTAAAGAAACGTTCTGGCAATGCTGCCCCTACCATTTCGGAAAGCTGGCTACGCCCTTGGTAAGTTTTTATTGCCCTACACACGGCATCATAGATTTTCCACTTCATTTCGGTGACTATTAAGGTGAAGATGAGGCTAGGCTAAAATGTGGCAAAGGTTAGGATATCGGGGGTGATACAGAAATCTCCAGAGATTTCGAAGTCGGTTGGTTAGTAAATCTCTCGAAAATTCAGTCGGTGCCAGAGAACTTCGAGAGATTTAATTTTCTTATATGAAAATCAAGTTTTCTAAAACAGGGTTGCACCTTTCGCAAAATAAATTGACCATTTTATAGTTATGAGTTAATTTCATGTTTAAATGAAATTGAAATATTTTTTGTGCTGCATTTTTAAGTTAAGATTTAAATTTATGTCAAATTTAAGTGAAAATTTAACTGGTTTAAGGCAAAAAATAATTAAGACAAAGTATTATGTGAGCTAATATCTTAACTAACTTGTTTGTTATAATTTTGGGTCAAAAATTTTGGTTAAAATGTAAATAAATATAATATAATTTTCTCATAAAATAAAATGCAAAATTTAAAAACATTTTTAAACTCTTAGCCCTTACTCTTAGATGGCGACAGCTGAAGTTGAGTTGCAAGTTGTTTTTGGTTGATATGACAGACTTCGGTTGGATTTGCAAATAATGATTGAAACACAAATTTCAATGTAAAAACAAATTAAATAATTTATTCATTTGATGCAACCTGTCCAGAAAAATAATGTTGTTTACATTTCCAAATTGTTTGGGTGCTAAATTTCTCTGGCACCTAAGAACTGGAATTTGGTTGGAAGAGGCTTCTGTGGTTCCTAAAAATAATCGATTTTTTTATAGCAACTTCTTTTTTATATATTATGTAGCATACAACGGATGTTTGTATCCTCCTTGAGCTGATGGTAGTAGTAGCCCTGTGCGGAACCCGTGCTTGATCCGGTTTGGAGAGCACAACACCATCACTCAAGCCAAATTGGTCATCCTCGCAAAAAAAAAATGGATTTGATAAAAACAACTTTAGAAGAGTTTTTCTCTTAGCAGTGGAGCTCTTAGGCTCATTTGGCACAAGACCAAAAAAAATTGGTTTACGCGTGCAAAGGCATATGCTGGGACTCTACTAGCGCTTTTGGTTGAATTTTCACTTGGCTTAACAAAACTTTTGCCTTATGACTTTTCTCTCTCTTATCCAACTGGAGCCTCAGGGTCTGCACTGGGCGTTTTATTTTTTCGGAATTTTCTTCCGTCTCACTGCACTACACTTGGGTATGAAAGGCTTTGGTGAGGTTTTTTCACTTTGATTCCGTGGCACTAGACACTACAGTTTCTTCGGCAACTGGTGGGAGCTGGATTGGCTTGGTGGCTTAGGGTCCTTGGCTCCTGAATTAAGAGGTTAGGTACACCATGGGCTCTGGAGCTAGCATCTGGGTACTAGGGGCCAGACCTTTAGTGTCAGTTAAAAAGGTACCGAGAATAAAGTAATTAGGGTGATGTCGGGGCAGCGGCAAACCAAGTATAATTACCGATTGCTGGCGACACTTAAATGTGTGCCGGTGGAGGCGGCAACTGCCGTGGCTCAGCCACGAGGTTAAGCTTTTTTCCCACTTTTGGCTCCTCAGCATCGTCTAGATCGATTTGGAAAGCTCCACAGGAATAAGGGTGTTAGCTTGAACAACATTGGCAAGCTAAAAACTACCACTCACCAAGGGGAGGCCGATTTTCCACGAGGAAACTGCCGAAAATCAATTTATGTTGCGCCAAGCTGATAAGAACGAAGCTCTTTATTTCTAAAATTAATTAGGCTTTAACAATTGTTCTTTGCGGCTGCGCGTCGGCGTATAGATGAACTTGGAAACGGTTTGGCAATGTTTAAGGTTAAACCTGAAGCTTTGATGTCTGTCCCACTGACACGTCTGCTCGGCTGGAAGTTTTTCAAGTGAAAGAACGTGGCTAGTGGTCAGCGAAGCCAGCTTGCCCGGAAATACGTGGCACCTAGGGGTGTATTTTCCGATCATGTTATCGAGTGCTATCGCGGGGGTGCTCAGAACTTGCCGAGTACGGACAACCGATATTCGATAACCAATATAATATTAAAAATATTAAAAATGATATTTTAATTATGGACTAATTGAAACAATTTACCAGTGCAACGAATTGGCCTGCGGAGGCTTAATGTATTTTTCCCGGTTTATTCGACGTTTTTTTAGAAAGCTTGAATCTGCTAAGAGTAAAAACGGCGACACTACTTTAGCTGCATACTTTTATGTCAAAGATCTATAGTGCATGCTTCTAGGCTTGGGGCTCTTATTACCAGGACAAGCGCCACTACAATTATTTACTGAGGAAGGATAAAGGAATAAACTCTAATATCATATAAATATTTTAAAATACAAAGAAGTCCTAAAAAAAAAACAAGTGAGAAAGCCGCTCAAGCCCGACTATTACATACTCTGTAGCAGCTCATTTGCCCCCGACCATAATATTATAGTACATCGAAGGAGTCACGCGTTTATCGTGCAATATTTATACCCGTTACTCGTAGAGTAAAAGGGTATACTAAAGTCGTGCAAATGTATGTAACAGGCAGAAGGAATCATTTCCGACCATATAAAGTATATATATTCTTGATCAGCATCAACAGCCGAGTCGATATAGCCATGTCCGTCTGTCTGTATGAACACCTAGATCTCAGAGACTAGAAGAGCTAGAGCAACCAATTTTGAAATGTAGACTCCTATTGTCTGCACGCAGATCAAGTTTATTTCAAATTTTTGACACGCCCACCCCCGCCCCCACAATAAAAAATGTTGAATAGCTCCCACAATTTTTGAGATATCGATCTCAAATTTAAAACATTGATTTATTTTCGCAACATGAAATTTTCAAGATCGGATGATAAATAGCCGAGTTAAAAAAATGTTGCATACTTTTCGACTGACCCACCCGATATTAAACATTTGTTTCCATGACGGGTATATCGAAGTCAGTTAGAGCCGACTTCAACTTACGCTCTCGTTTTTATATGGGATTTGACTGCTGAAGGAAAATTCGAACGACCCCAGTACTAGGCTTTAACTAAAAATAAAACGATGAAGCGCTTGTGTTGGTGGAGGCATATATTGCTGAAAAAAAGGAGGAAGTAAAGCGCACACGGAGGCGCCACAAAGGTTGGGTGAACCCATATTTACAGCTGAGAAAGGAAAAAGGAAGGTTTCAAAATGATGTGAGTATTATGATAAAGAACATTTTTACCAATTGCAAAATCTCTTACACATTTCATAGTTTCAGAATATGGTGCTGAACCGCTATGAACAGCTATGTTTTACCGGAACTTTCATATGGGAGAAAGCAAGTTCAAGCATCTTTTTTCATTGGTGGAACCATTTTTAGTGTCGAACCGCAACTCACGCCCAGACGCCATTCCACTCAAAGCTATATTAGCTATTGTTCTCGAGTAAGTCCATTGCGTACATATTTCATATGTACTTATTAAATCATTTCTACATATTAGGTGTTTTGCTACTGGAGACTTACAAGTCACGTTGGCTCGACTTATCGGATAAGTACGCAACACATGGGCCGAACTATTGATCTGGTGTCTCACGCTATCTGCAATGCGCTGGATGGAGAGTTTCCAAAATGGAACTCCAAAAATATGCTCAAGTGGGCAACAAATTTTATGGAACCATGGAACTTTCCAAACTGCATTGGTGCTATTGACGGAAAGCACGTTGCGATCAAGGCACCTCCCAAAAGTGGTAGCGCTTATTACAATTATAAAGTAAGTCTGAGACAACGTATAAATATTATATAACCCTTTCCTTGCTTCTATAGGGCTTTCACTCAATTGTGCTTATGGCGGAATGTGACGCTTTATATAGGTTCACGTACATTGATGTTGGTGCTTACGGGAGTGACGGGGATATGAATGCCTTTTCACATTGTTCGCTTGGAAAAGCAATTTTATCGGGCAATGATACATTTCTGGAGGATAGCATGCTGCAAAGAGTACGTACTTCATACTATATCGTTGCGGATGATGCCTTCCCGCTGCACAAGCGCATAATGAAGCCGTATGGGTTTAGAAACCTATCCACTGCAGAAAGGATTTTCAACTACCGGCTAAGTCGTGCACGCCGTTGTATTGAGAATGCATTCGGGATTCTCAGTAATAGATGGATGGCTGTTCAAGACACTTTGCGGTGTGGCCCTGAAAGAGCGCAAAATATAACTGCAGCATGCTGTTATCTGCACAATTATTTCATGCGAATCTGCCCAAGAGAATATGGCGCCACGGTTGAACGCCTATTAATTGAAAGCCCAGCAGACACCGATGCTGAAGCCTTCCGTGGTCGGGTACAGTATTACCCCAAATTTATTAGAAATAATATAAAGGATTTTGTCAACTCTGCAGCCGGGTCTGTACCTTGGCAAAATGAATCTGCTGGTGTGCGCCAATAAAAAAGAATTCTACATATTATCAATAATGTATTATAAAATTATTTTAATATTTAATTAGGGCATGGGACTAGTATTTATTTATTAGGCTGCATGCTGGGCTGTCCACAAATATGACGGCACTTGTTTTGGTACTACAACAAGTAGGTGTGCAATGCGTGTAGAAAACTATGTCGGGTCATAACTTACCGTCTCTCCAACGACATAATAGGCAGAAAAGCCAAATGATCGACGTTTTCACTGACTCTGGGCTGACCCAAGTCAATGCCTCACGCGCTGCCACTTTTGGCAAGCTTGCTGCGATGATATCTCAGACTGTCCCGCAGAGATGTCCATGCGCTCTTACACTCATTCGCTACAAAGCATAATCATCATTAATTATTTTAATACCTTTGAACACATTAACATGTCTCTTACCTTCTTTATTTTTTTCTGCAGCAACACTTTCCCATGCACTTTTCACTGATATGTTATCAAAATGCTTCTTTTCCGTGATCCGCCAAAGACATGGTCTTGCCTAAACTGCTTTTATCAAAGCAATCTTCTCCTCACGTTTGAAATTTTCCACTCGCTTTTTGGTTTTGCGCACAGTTTAAGCCTCCATCTCTCACTTTTCACTGCAAAACTTGTAAACAATATATTCCTGAGCTGTAAATCAGCTGTTCTCTCGATCCACACGCGCTATCGATAGGCCAACTATCGATAAGAAACTGTGGGTTTCGTTTATGTTGCTGGATACTCAAGCAACGAAAAAGTAAACTAAAAATTCCTGGCACAGTTTTTTTTATATGAAGTTTGCCAGGAATTTTTAGTTTCCGCGGTGCTGGATACCCGGCTTTAAGCAAAACGAGAGCGTAAGTTAAAGTCGGCTCTAACCGACTTCGATATACCCGTTACTCATGGAAACAAATGTTTAATAGCCTTCCTGTATGCCTGAGGTGGGTCAGCCGAAAAGTATGCAACATTTTTTAACTCGGCTATTTATTATCCGCCAGATATTAAGACATTTGTCAATTACTAAATCCAACATAAATGACTCCAAATTCATCACGATAAACAGATCAGACAACAAAACTTTTGAAAACGTATCACCTTTCCTAATAAAAACAAGAAAGAAAGTCGGTCAAGCCCGACTATTACATACTCTGCACCCTTAATGTCGCAGCTCGAATTTGGTCACGAGTCAAACGGCCAGTTAACACACAACGCACAACGCAGTGCGCTCTCTAAGTCTCTCTCTCTCTCTCTCTCTCTCTCTCTCACTAAGATTGCTGCTGAACGCAATGCTTAGGTTATGGGTGGGGTGGGTGGTGGGTGTTAACTGACCGTTTTTTGCTCATAACTTGAGTATCGTTCATCCGATCTTTATCATTCCTTCAGCAAATCGATAAATAATTTTGAGTACTAGATATCTCTAGAAAGTACTAACCATCTATCATCCAAACTGTAGGAGATATGACGTTTTTTCCAAATTGCGGGGGCGGGAGGGGGCGTGGCAAAAATTGAAAATAAACTTGATCTGCGTGCAGACAATAGGAGTCTACATTTCAAAATTGGTTGCTCTAGCTCTTCTAGTCTCTGAGATCTAGGTGTTCATACAGACAGACGGACGGACGGACAGACGGACAGACGGACATGGCTATATCGACTCGGCTGTTGATGCTGATCAAGAATATATATACTTTATATGGTCGGAAATGATTCCTTCTGCCTGTTACATACATTTGCACGACTTTAGTATACCCTTTTACTCTACGAGTAACGGGTATAAAAAACTTGTTGCGCTCGAGTCTCAGGCAAAATAGCAGCCCACCTCCTGCGAATAAACGAGAGCGTAAGTTAAAGTCGGCTCTAACCGACTTCGATATACCCGTTACTCATGGAAACAAATGTTTAATAGCCTTACTGTATGCCTGAGGTGGGTCAGCCGAAAAGTATGCAACATTTTTTAACTCGTCTCTCTCTCTCTCTCTCTCTCTCTCTCACTAAGATTGCTGCTGAACGCAATGCTTAGGTTATGAGTGGGGTGGGTGGTGGGTGTTAACTGATCGTTTTTTGCTCATAACTTGAGTATCGTTCATCCGATCTTTATCATTCCTTCAGCAAATCGATAAATAATTTTAAGAACTAGATATCTCTAGAAAGTACGAACCATCTATCATCAAAACTGTAGGAGATATGACGTTTTTTCCAAATTGCGGGGGCGTGAGGGGGCGTGGCAAAAATTGAAAATAAACTTGATCTGCGTGCAGACAATAGGAGTCTACATTTCAAATTTGGTTGCTCTAGCTCTTCTAGTCTCTGAGATCTAGGTGTTCATACAGACAGACGGACGGACGGACGGACGGACGGACGGACAGACGGACAGACGGACAGACGGACAGACGGACATGGCTATATCGACTCGGCTGTTGATGCTGATCAAGAATATATATACTTTATATGGTCGGAAATGATTCCTTCTGCCTGTTACATACATTTGCACGACTTTAGTAGACCCTTTTACTCTACGAGTAACGGGTATAAAAACATAAATTAATATTAAATACTAGCTAAATAAGTTAAAATATTAGTTTCTTAAAGCAGGAAGAGAAGCTTCCGAGTTGAATACTCGGTAGACTTTATTGTAATCAGCACAGAGAACACGAAACGGGTCATGCAAGGTATAGTTAGTAGTACAACGATGCAGTGATAAGGGGATAAAATTACGAGAGTACAAATTAAGAATTTTATAATGTTTAAAATAATGTACGTTCGACCTTAAATACGATTTAAAAAACCTGATTATTGTTTAGTAAATAGCTTCCCCAATACCCGAAAAAGCCGGTACTTATAATAAATTTACGGAAATTTATTATTTGTCGGTCCTCCTTTGGCCTTTGGTCATCTATATTTCATAAATGCTCAAAGTATGCTTTTGAAATTTCTTATGAAAGAAAAGTTTTGTCAAATAAGCTGGACAATAATCCTTCAGTCTGCCACAACGGCTTGTGACACTTTTTTTCGGGTCAAGCCTGAGGGTCTGAATAAAACGCAAAAACAGCTGAGAGTGACCAAATGATCTTTATTGGAATTTCGGTGTCCATTTATCATTTTAATTTTACCCCCACGCAAAGCATCAGCGTTGGTCGGGTCTTCTCATTACTAGCAGATGTGCCACTTTTTACACCCTTGCAAAGAGTGTTATAATTTTGCACAGAAGTTTGCAACGCATAGAAATATTCATTTCCGATCCCATAAACTATATATTTTCTTGATCAGGACGACGAGCTGAGTCGATTGAGCTAGTCTCTCAATTTAAAAGCTATCGAGCTGAAATTTTGCACAGAGTCTTCTTTTTACTGCGCGCTGCTAATATGTCGGAATCGACCGGCTGCCAGCTGCCATAGAAACCATCGGTCGCAAAATGGGTCTTATTGAGAAAAACTTTTTTGTTTTCATTGTCATAACTCAATTAGTTGAGACTTGTAGAGTACCAAAAATTAGGGCTTTGAATCATAGCTAAGTGCTTCAAGAATATTTCCTTTTAATTACTGCACTATTCACAATAATGTGTAAGAACGTTTTCTGATATTATCATTATTCTACCTTAAGGGCGCTTGCACACATGCAAGCCATGCTGATCATGATATTTTAGAACGTCAGCAACCCGAAATAAACAAACATGCTTGATTGATTCCGCAAAGCTGAACTTACAACTGAATTTTAAAGATCAAACCATTGTTTGATGTGCACACTAACTAGCAATCTGCCTTAAGTTCTGACGTCAGTTCATTTTTCAGCTGCATGCGTGCGCGTGCCCTTAGACTAACAATTAGGGTATTCACTTTGTTGTGCACATAGGCACTTGGCTGAGTTTGCCTGACTCGTATTGTGAGCAGCCCATGTGCACGAAATTTGTGCACAATTACGTTTGACGTTTGAGCAGGCGGGACTACTATGTTTTTGAGATTTGTTGAGAAAAAAAATTATTTAAATAGAAATGGCATCTAAAACCGCTAGGCATATTCTTCTGGAATTCAATAGTACAGCTGAAATGATTGAAGGTGCTTATATTAATAATCTGCACGTTTGGTTGTTATCGACATTTGCAGATGTATGTCTACCAGACCAGCTTGATTTAGCAATGGACGAATTGTTGAAAGACTTCATGGACGATGTCGACTGCATATATATGCCCAAACCAAAACTAATGGCGGAATGACATCTTTAATTGATTGAAAGAGAAACGATTTAACTTATTTTACGAGTTTCATAGAAGTAATTTGAAATATTGCTTAAATTGATTAGGAAGGTCAAGGAATCGCAACGTCTGCGGGGTTTGTGAAGTTCACCGGTTTTACCGGTTCACCACACTTTAACGAAACAACAGTCTGATTTTTAACCTTAATTTTTCAACACGCCATCCACTGCGTCCCAGAGTCGCTACTTGATTATTGTTATTGTTTTATTTAGTTGTTGTCGCAGTTGTCAATGGCGGAGTTTATTTGACGGTGATGGGTACCGAGCCCGACTCTTCACGTTATCCAGCAGATTTGCGGATGCATCACTTTGTGACCAGGTTCACCAACGAGGAGAAGTGAGTCGACTTGGGGCACAGAAAGCCAGGATCGCGCTAGTTTCGCCACGTTGAACCGGTCAGCAACTTAACCTAACTACTTTCGCCCCATTACGTCCTCTAGGTCTGTCTAAAATATTTTTGCTTTTTGAAAAAAAAAAAAAAAAAACGAGAAGGCCAAGCTAACTTCGTCTGTGCCGAAGTTTTTATACCCTTGCAAACGCTGTTTTTGAAATGACAGAGTTTAAGAACGCTTAGATAAAAATCAAAAACTTTTGTAACTAAAATCCATTTTCCGTAAGATGAACATCTGATTTCGACCAAATTTCGCGAATCTTTTTGAAAACATATCAAATTAACAATCGCCAAGTTTAAGATCGATAAAATTAAAAACAAAAAAGTTTTTCTCACTAAGACCCATTTTCCGACCGATCGGTCCTATGGCAGCTATAAGATATAGTCATCTGATTTCGACCAAATGTATCAAATTAGTTTGAAAGCGTTTAATATTAATAATCACCGACCTTAAGAACGATTTACGTGAAAACAAAAAAAAAATTTTTTCACTAAGACCCATTTTCCGACCGATCGGTCCTATGGCAGCTATAAGATATGGTCATCCGATTTTGACCAAAGTTTGCAATCTGTTTGAAAGCATATAATATTAATAATGACCGTGTTTGGGAACGCTAACATTAAGAACAAAAAAGTGTTTCTCACTAAGACCCATTTTTTGACCGATGGTTCCTATGGCAGCTATAAGATATAGTCATCTGATCCGATCGGTTCCGACATATTAGCAGCGTGCAGTAAAAATAAGACTCTGTGCAAAATTTCAGCTCGATAGCTTTAAAGCTGAGAGACTAGTTTGCGTAGAAACAGACGGACGGACAGACAGACGGACAAAGCTCAATCGACTCAGCTCGTCGCCCTGATCAAGAATATATATAGTTTATGGGGTCGGAAATGAATATTTCTATGCGTTGCAAACTTCTGGGCAAAATTATAATACCCTTTGCAAGGGTATAATTATTCCTCGATGGGCCGCGACTGAACCTGTGGCTGAGAGGTTATTTAAATGTCACAAGAGACAAAAAAAAAGATTCTTCAATGAACCGCCATTTATAATGTTTTTTTGTGAAGATATGATTTGGGAGTGCAAATACATATGTTAGATCACATTAGATGAATACCCTAATTATTTTAATTTGTATTCTCGGTTGCATATAAAATAAAACATATTAAAAATTTCTTTCAGTGCAAAAATATTTTCTGGAAAATTTTTCTTATTAAAGATATTGTTGTTGATGTTGTAGCAGCGGAACACTCGCCGTTATTATGGCTGCCCACAGCTGTACTAAAGTACTAAAGCTAATGTATCCAAGATTCGCGTAATAGTTACCATATGCATACATACATATAGCCAAGTGCTTGCTTAAAAGATTAAATATCATAATGGCCAAAACGATATAAAGCCCTATCCAAATATTTCTAGACATTATTTGAATTGAAAGTGTAAATAATTTTAGATATAGATTCATGGTTATGAAAGCCAAGTTTGTGAATTATCGACAATATTACATGAATTATGAACATGAACCAGTCTAACTATAGCCACGGTATGGGGTATCGAAATGAGTCAGCATCGATGAAGTATTAGGGTTGACATGCAAAGAAGGAACCATTGTTAACATGGAAGGGTATGTAATTGGGATAACATCAAGCCCAATGGTATCTCTTAGTTCGGTATAAAAACGGTACAAAAGGCAAGGTCATTTATACGACCTGATCACTCAGCTGAGTTTTTGTCTGAGTTGCTGTCTGACCGTGTTAAAGGGCGTCTGAGGCTACTCAGCTGAGTGTTCAGATGAAATATAACCGGTTCTATGTAACGGAGTGCTCATCTGAGTGCCATCTGTTACATTAAGGGTTGCCTAATTGCAGTGTGCTGGCGTTGCCACTTTCTAGCTGACGATATACATTTGTTATCGATTTTTGGCTATCAGTTAAGTTTTTCTTGTATGTGAAATTAATTCGTATTAAAATTGCACAAATAATTGCCGATCCAAAGAAGAAAGTAAGTGTGTATAACTCTGGCATTAAGTATAGACATTACACTTCTTTTGTAGACATCTGCCGAGTGGACCAAGGATGAGGTTACGCGGCTAATTGACATGTACGAGGGTGAGCCTGCTCTGTACGATTCCTCCAATCCCACCTACAGGAGCAGATCCTACTGGATTGCCTCAATAGAGAAATTTGCTGCACAATTTGAGGGCAAACCAGTGGTTGACATAAAAACGAAAATAAATAATTAAAGAAAGCTAACAGCAAAAGCGGAATGGGCCCGGATGAGCGGGAGTGCCCATATTGGATCCACCGTCTTCGCTTTTTGGACGGATTAATTAAGCCTCGAGCATCGGAGTCCACCTATTCGGTATGTTGTACAGCTTTGTTTTTGCAATGTGAAGTTAATTAGGAGCAGCCGGATCCAAAACGGGCCAACAACCAGGAAAATATCGCAAATATCGTGTTTACTGGCCGTCTTTTGCTCATAACTTGAGTATCGTTCATCCGATCTTTATCATTCCTTCAGCAAATCGATAAATAATTTTGAGTACTAGATATCTCTAGAAAGTACGAACCTTCTATCAACTGTAGGAGATATGACGTTTTTTCCAAATTGCCGGGGCGCGAGGGGGCCTGGCAAAAATTGAAAACAAACTTGATCTGCCTGCAAGTATTAGAAATATATGTCCCATACATGTCAAACCTCTATCTCTTACCATCTCTGCGATCTCTTCGTTCATACGGACGGACGGACAGACGGACATGGCTATATCGAATCAGCTGTTGATGCTAATCAAGAATATATATACTTTATAGGGTCGGAAACGATTCCTTCTCCCTGTTACATACTTTTGCACAAACTTAATATACTCTATGTACCTTCGGTACAGAGTATAACTATATGTACCTTTGGTACAGAGTATAATAATTACACATGTAAGTATAAGCTAAAGATATTTTATTAAGTATTCATTTTAAATGAAATAAATTGAATTAAATATTAAACTTCCTTATCGCCTCCTGTATCCGGATCCTCGTATTGCAGTTCACACAACACAAGCTGGGCCATATCTAGGCCTTCTACACGGCGTCGAGGCCAGTCACGGCTCCAAATTGCTCGCTTTGTATACTTTCTATTGGTTATTTGTACATTCTTTTTCTCTTCCATAGTTTTTCGTGCTGCATTTCACTTGCTAGGGCGGCAACTATAATTTTTAATGCTTCTTAATTCATTTCGCTTTTTATTCTTCTTGTCTTCTTCTTTTATGTAAACAAAGCAACGTCACAATATTCATATGATCCAGATGATTCCGATGAACCAATGTTTCAACAACTGACTCATCTGAGCTCATCAGGCATGCGTAAAAACTAAACTGAGTTGCTCAGATGAGTTTTGGTCTGATGAAAACTCAGCTGAGTGATCAGATCGTGTAAATGAGGCTTAAGAAAAAAACAAGAAAGTCGGTCAAGCCCGACTATAACATACTCTGTACCCTCACCCTCGCATTAAACGCTCATCCCCAAGTTTCTCTCTCTCTCTCTCTTTCTAAGATTGCCTCTGTGGAACGGAATGTTGTGGTTATTGGTGGGGGGGTGGGTGATGTTAACTGGCCGTTTTTTGCTTATAGCTTGAGTATCGTTCATCCGATCCTTATCATTTTTTCAGCAAATCGATAAATAATATTAATTACTAGATATCTCTAGAAGGTTCGAAACATCTATCTACGAAACTGTGGAAGATACATTTCGCATTCTCTTCGAAAAAGGACGTGTGTTTGTTTAACCTGCGCTTCTTTTAATTTCCTTGCCAGTGTCAAAATCGATTCTGCTTGTTTGTCTTGTGCTTTTAAGTTCTCGGGCTAATATATTTACAATAGCTTTCATTAATTTGGTTGATATTAGTTTGTAAACTTAACGCATAAACAAATTCTGCATTCCTGTTGCTGTGCATTTAGATTTGGATTTGTTCTTTCGTTTTGTTTTATTGTATTTGCCTGGCTTTTTGGTCAACCGATCGCGCTCTCTTGTTGTTGCTGGTGTAGCTTAGCTCCCTCCCGCTCCCACTCATCGTTCTCGCGCTCGCGATCGCGTCCACCCGCGCTCTGACTACTTTAATTTATTTATTTAGAGGTAAGTTTAACAATGTTCAGTTAAACACTAATTAAAAATTAATCCAATTAAAATCCAGCTAATAGCAAACTCTGACCCGGCGGGACTAATTTATTGGCCAATGCCAGCTATGGTCCAACTCACAGCATAAGTGGTCAGAGTGCGCACTAGCCGTGGAATGAATGTTTTAGTTGAGGAATGACATTAAGGAGTTCTTAACGTCTATAATAGAGCCATCTATAGAAAATAGGTGATAGTAGTCATTGTAAGCAAGGCACAGGCAACGGAAGGGGTCTCGATGAGCGTAGTTCGTCAGGCGGGGCGGAAGGTAGTGACAGGAGGTCAATTAGGCGCAATCTCTGTTCATAGGGGGGTAGATGGATGGTACTGTCCCAGCTTAGGCCACGAAGGGCAAAAATCAGAAACTGTTTCTGAACTGATTCGATTTGATCCTGGTAAGTCAGGTAATGCGGTGACCAGAGGCATGAACAATATTCCAGATTTGGTCGGATCAGTGATGAGTAAGGGAGTTTGGTGGTGTAGGGATCATTAAATTCTTTTGACCATCTCTTGATAAATCCAAGGACGCTTTTTGCCTTGTTGCAAATCACGGAAATATGACTGTTAAAACTTAGATTGGGTTCGAAAAATATACCCAAATCATTGACCTTGTATATGCGAACTAGTGGTTCACCATTAATGGTGTATTCGAAGAGATACGGCTTAGTTCTGTGAAAAGTCATAACATTGCAATTTGCAATATTAAGGGGAAGACGATTCAGGTGGCACCAAGCACTCAGAGCATTTAAGTCACTTTGTAGTAGAAGTGGAGAAACTGGACCGTTAAATGACGCGCAAAGCTTGAGATCATCAGCCTACATAAGGGCAGTTGAATAGGAAAGAATTTGCGGGATGTCGTTAATAAATAGGTTGAATAACAATTAACCAAGATGACTGCCCTGTGGAACTCCAGAAGTGACGTGAACGATTTCGGAACGTTGAAACCGATTGGAAAGGTATGATCTGACCCAGCGGAGAAAGTTGGATGGAAGACCTACTAAACATAATTTATGTAGAAGTAAATTATGATTCACTGAATCAAAGGCTTTGCTAAAATCCGTGTAGACGACATCAATTTGTTTACGATGAAGAAATCCCTGATTTAATATGGAAGAAAATTCGAGTAGGTTTGTGGAAACCGAGCGTCGACGTATAAAACCGTGCTGGGATGGACTCAGGATGGGTTGGCAAAAATGTTGTAATTGGGAAGTAATTATATGCTCGAATAGTTTAGGAATTGCAGATTCCTCTGTAATTGGCTATATCGGACCTGGACCCTTTTTTATGAATTGGAATAATAAACGATTCCTTCCATAATAGGGGGAAATCACCAAGCTCAAGGGATAGATAAACAGCTTTAGAAGGGGATCGCAAGGGAAATCAGCGCAATATTTAAGGACGCAGCTAGGGACATTGTCTGGTCCAGGTGAACATGACGGCTTAAGTGCCTTTAAATTAGATAGAATACAACTATGATCCATTATAGGAGTGTGAATGCAGTTATAGCGACTAACATGGTGAGGGTAAATTGGCGAAGTCAGTCTGCGATCCAGAGCGCTTACATTTTTTAAACAGTCGAGACTTTTTATTTTTTAATCTAGTCAATTGCCGAGTGAACCATAAAGGAGAGCGAGAAGAAGTAGGAGGATTAGCGCGAGGAACGCAGATATTACAAATTCCAAAAAGAGCGTCATAAAAAGCACAATAAGCACCGTCTACGTCCCTAAAATGGTCAAGAAAGGACCAGTCGTACTGAGAGAGTGAGAGATTTAGAACAGAGAAGTCTGCTTTCTGAAAGCAGAATGCGAGGTGAGGTGGGGACGTCAATAAAGCAGTGGCGGGCTTAGACACTTCCAAATCAATTAGAAGGGTAGGATAATATGAGTCTTCGGGAACAGATAATGGAACGGATTTACTGACTGTTGAGCAAGATGGATCAGAGGTAAAAACTAGATCCAGAACTTTGTTCTTACAGTTTAGTACAGAGTTGATCTGACCAAGCGATAATTCAGCCATGCAGTCCTCCTGCAGAACTCATTACTTTCGAGAGGATACAGAGTGGTTGGATCATCAGAAATGGTCCAAGATATGTTAGGGAGATTAAAGTCTCAATTAAACGATCCCGGTCACCCAGAAGGGATGACACGTGCTGAATATATGAAGCATGGAGCAGATAAATGGAAGAGTCAGATGCTGGAGGAATATAGGAACAGAAGATATACACTTGATAGGCGTGTAGAGGAACCTTTACGGCTATAAATTCGGTATCACTGCCAGCATTACAGTCGATTAATACAGAGGGCCAATCAGATTTTACAGCAATTAATACACTCCCACCACGACGGCCAAGGCGATCCTTTCTGTAAATTGTGAAACTATCAGTGAGAATTTCACTATTGCAAATATCGGAACTGAGCCAGGTCTCGCTAAGTGCAATAATGTCGACATCACAAGACACACTTTTAGTAAAGAGTAAGGCCAGCTTACTTCGAAGCCCGCGAACGTTCTGGTAAAGGAGGGAAAAGGTCGTATTTAGATTTTTGACGCTGACGAAATAGGCAAATTGTTGAAACGAGTTCTACGACTAGGCCTATTTAAAAATTCGTGAACCACGGAATGTTCAGGCCAGAAAGATAGCTCGAGTACTCTATCAAAGTATGCCTCACGTATGGTTTTAGAGTTAGTTTTTGAGACCACTAGACCAGTTGAGACATTAATGTTAAGCCTTGAACAAATATGGGTCATGACGAGATCTTCCGTTGCCGATGGCACAAGGCGCGAGACAAAAATATATCTTCGAGGAGGAACGGCAGCTAGAGCGTCTGATCCTACTGCAGATAAAACCGTACACAGAAAAAAAAATGCCGGGAATTTTTGAAGCCTAAAAAGTGTGATTTGATCCCGACAGTGCATGTATCATTCCGAAAAGGATTGTTTTATGTACGATTCGTACGTAACAACCAATGGAGAGTGAGAGAGCTGACAAACTGAGAGCTAAAGCGAATTTCCTCTCTTTGCTTCTCTCGTCGTTGTTCGATCTCCTTTTGGCAGCATAGACCGCTTTTCGGCTTGCCTGCATTCTTTGTGTGACGCTTGCTCGAAGCAGTTCAAGAAACAAAAGTGTGAAGTGTAAGTAAAAAAGTTAACAAATTGGAAAAGCTGAAAAAAAGCGGTGAAATGGCCGATGAACCATTAAAACTATGGTGCGAAAGCAACAACCTGCACCATATTGTGGAGAATTTGGCAGTTGAGTGTAAAGTCTATTGTGTAAAGTATTGTAATCGCTGCGGCGGTGTATCTGTGTTTGTTTGAATGAATGTGTATACATGTAAGCGGGTAAGAATGCGCACTACTCAAATCTTTCTGTTTCGTGACTGTGTGTACATGCAAACGTTAGTTTGGTGTTTAATGCGTTCTTCTAATTTTCAGCTTGGGTGTGAAGACATACATATGTACATACATATGTAAAACCCGGTGTCGAAGCAATGCCTTGCCTACCTTAAACTCACATATGTATGTATGTATGTGTGTGTTTGCAAAATGCGCGCTTTACTCAAATTTTTTCTCGCTGGTGACTGTGCGTGCATTTACATACAGCATGACAAGAAAGTGTTTTGACACAGAAAAATATTAACATTTTTCACTTATTTTGAAAAAAAAAAAGGGTCTTTCTATAAATGGTAAAACAAAATAAGAACAAAATTTTACCGATTATAAAAAGGCCCATTTTTTTTGCAAAATAAGTGAAAAATGTTAATATTTTTTCTGTGTCAAAACATTTTTGACATACTGAATGTATCCACATACAGTGTATCACAGTTTATTTGAATAAATAGTTTAAAAAAGTTTAAGAACTCAATAAAAGATTTTGTTGAAATAAGCTGTTAGCCGCTGTAAGCGTCTACGGCTTTATTCCAGTGTTTAAATGTTCCCTAACATTATTTTCATTATTTACAGATGCGGGTATTAAGTTTGAGCACTTAAAGCTCATGACAGCGGAAGACCTTCGAGAAGCGATCCCTGCTGTAGGCCCTCGTATGGACTTTAGGCAGAACTTGTTCTTGCGGAGACAAACTGAAGTGAGTACATTTGCCATTCCGCATGTTAAAATTTGAAATGAGCCATATGTCCCACAATTTCGTAGATAAATTGTTCTGAACTTCTAGACATTTATAGATATCTAATCTATTTATCTAGACATTTATAGTTATCTGCATTATTTTTTAATTTAATCTTAAAATTTTTATACCCTTGCAAAGGGTATTATAATTTTGCCCAGAAGTTTGCAACGCATAGAAATATTCATTTCCGACCCCATAAACTATATATAATATATTCTTGATCAGGGCGACGAGCTGAGTCGATTGAGCTTTGTCCGTCCGTCTGTCTGTCCGTCTGTCTGTCTGTCTGTCTGTCTGTCCGTCTGTTTCTACGCAAACTAGTCTCTTAGCTTTAAAGCTATCGAGCTGAAATTTTGCACAGAGTCTTCTTTTTACTGCACGCTGCTAATATGTCGGAACCGATCGGATCGGATGACTATATCTTATAGCTGCCATAGGAACCAACGGTCAAAAAATGGGTCTCAGTGAGAAAAACTTTTTTGTTTTTAATGCTAGCGTCACTAGGCCATAATTAATATTATATGCTTTCAAATAGATTTGCAAATTTTGGTCAAAATCGGATGACTATAACATATAGCTGCCATAGGACCGATCGGTCGGAAAATAAGTCTTAGTGAGACAAAACTTTTCTGTTTTATAGCCTATTTCCACTGGCTTCATTTCTTATCATTTTCATTTCTAAAAATGATGCTGTTTCCATTGACAAATCGTCATCATTTTGATATTCGCGATGCCACGTTGACAAAAACAGCTGAATGGTTTGATTTAAACAACAGGCGCCACTTTCAAACTCAAGGGGACTTTTTGCAATATTTACCCAAAAAAAGACATAACCGTCAGGAAAGCAATTATGCGGGGCGAACGCATTGTTATCGCCCTGAATTATCAGCAGAAAGCTAAATACACAATTTTTTTTGACTAATTAATATTTTACACAAAATTGCGTCTTCTTTTTGAATTTAAATCAACAGTTTATTGGTGATGACAATTTCTATTTCCAGCGAGTAGCGAGTAGTGCCAGAGAGTAGCGAGTACTTTTTAAAAAAATACCAAATTCCTTCGTGGGGAATGCCATCATTTTTGAGAAATGAAAGAAATGAAGGGCAAAATGCAACAACAATTTGTATGGAAGAAATGATATCATTTTCTTCATTTCTTGTCATTTCAAGAAATGGAGCTTCATTTCTTTGGTGGAAATAGGCTATTAAATTTTATCTTTCTTAAACTCCGCGATTGTTAATTTGATATATTTTCAAAAGGATTCGCGAAATTTGGTCGAAATCAGATGTTTATCTGTCGGAAAATGGGTTTTAGTTAAAAAATTTTTAGATTTTTATGTAAGCATTCTTAAACTCTGACATTTCAAAAACAGCATTTGCAAGGGTACAAAAACTTCGGCACACACGAAGTTAGCTTGGCCTTCTTGTTTCTACTTGCAGCTTGCCAATGAAGATGAATCAATTTCTGCCCAATCAAAAGTGAATAACTGGCTAAGCGAGAACGAGTATTATAGCGGAAAATACTTATATATTTAATATCTTCAAATTTTTTTTGGTTGGCTCTAGGTCTCGTTATGCTGGTACATACACTGCTCGCTACTTGAATATGACACCTCTAAAGTCGATTTTCTATAGTTAATTGCTGCTAAACCAAGCCATCTAGGAAAATAATTTTTGTTTTTTTATAAAGTTTATTTAAATGTAGTAATTAGACGAAAATTACAAAATTATTCAAAAGTTGTAAGTATACGAAAAACATTGTTAACCAATAAGTAACAAATTTTGGAGTCTTCATTTTGCACCACTTGAATAGGACACTTTATCTAAAAACCATTTAAGAATATTTCAATCCTTTTCAAATAACAATATTACCTAAATAAGAAATTACTAACATGTTTTTAAACCAAAAAAAGTTTTTAATAGTGTGTTGAGCCTCCTTTTTTCTCCAAAACCTCACACATTCGGTCTGGAAGGGATGCATACAATTTTCGCAAATAATTCAACGATATCGAGCCCCATGCTAATTTGATAGCTGCAATTAGTTCGGGCACGCTCGAATATTGGTGACCTGATCCATATACTTCACGTGTTAGCCATCCCCACACATTCTCAATGATATTCAAGTCCGGTGAATAGGGTGGCCAGTTTAATAACTCCACGTTTTGGCTCGCTATATACGATTTAACAATCCGGGCCGTATGTATAGGGGCATTATCATGTTGATAAATCCATTTTAGATTTGCAAAAAGAGTTTGGAAGTGTGGAAAGGCCTCTTTCAATATACCATTATAACACAACGCATTCATGGTGGTTGGAATAAATTTAAGCTCACAGGTGCCATAATAGGAAATGGCCCCCCATACCATAATACCCCCAGCACTGCTGTGCAACTTATCAAGATGGTGTGGTTCTTTTCGAAGATCATGAAAATAGTAGCTTTAGCAATCGGGGCCCTCCAAATTAAACTTTTTTTCGTCCGAAGAGACAACACGTTGCCACACCGAAGTCCAGGTGACATGTGCGCGCGCGAAATCATGGCGTTGTAACTTCCGAGCCGGGTTAAGAGGTGGCTTCTTCTTGATTTTTAGTCTCTTCAAGTGTGTAGCATTATTAATAACATGACGCATGGTTGTCAAACTTGCTTTAACGTTGCATTTTTCCCTTATCTTGGCCAAAGAGTCGTGCGAATTGGAAGCTTCTCTTAATATAAGTCGCTTGTCCGCGATGGTAAGCACACTGTGGGTGCGGCCCTTCATTTTTTTACCATAATTAGCCTCATTATTTAAAAAATTTGTTATGGCGTGACGGCTCCTGTCGACTTTTTTTTGCTATTTTGGCAATAGAAAGGCCAGAATCCTTGTAAGCTTGGATTTTTCCTTTCTCCGACTCAGATAATGAAGTGCCACGCCCCATTTTAATTTTTTTTAATTTTATATACACTTCAATTAAAGCAAAAAGTTTAAGTAAACCAAAATTTGTGTGCACGTGTCAACGATACCGACCAAATAAAATGCATGTTCTATTCAAGTGGCGCAAAAATTCGATTGAAGTTTTGCGAATGCTCACATAAAGTGCAAACAACTTTATAACGGTTCTATTCCAAAACTTGGAATGTACCAGAAAGAGCGAAGAATGCTTGCACAAAGATAATATGCAAAAAATACCGTTATTCTACCATTTCGTTTTCGAGTTATGAGCAGTTTTAAAAAGAGCATACAGGGTGTCCTATTCAAGTGGCGAGCAGTGTAACTTTAAAACAGGGACACACCACACCACAAAGGAGGTTAGTTGACCGAACAGCTGTTTCAATGGTATCTCTACCATATCATCAGCGGTCTTCACCTGGTACCACAATCAGAAAACAACTCCCTCCTCATGCCTGAGATGCCATAATCGCTTGGGAACTCCAATGCGATTCAACAGCAAACGAGACCTAGAGCCGGCAAAAAAAAAGTTAAATTAACATAAAGGTCGTTAAAACATACATGCATATATATTTAATATTTATTACACAAATATTTTATTTTATTAAATGCGAAAACAATATCTATATTGCCTGTAAGAAAATATCAGAAAATATATAAATAAAAAAAAATCAATCTCTTCCGAACTAGATTATTATCTCGTATGGAACAAAGTTGAGTTTGAAAATGGGGCACAAATCAATCTCTACCGAATTAGAACACTATCTCGTATGGAACAAATTCGAGTACGGATATCGGGCACAAATCAATCTCTACCGAACTAGAATATTATCTCTCATGGGACTAAGTTATGTTCGAAAAGGAGGATGAGTTTAAGTTCGGCCAGGCTAAAGCCGGGATCAAAAATTAAAAAATTATCCGTACTTAAATTGTTCCTGTCGGGAATGATTTATGCCATTCCAGGATCAACCCATTTTTATTACCATTTCGGCATGAATTAATCCCGGATATCCCGGAAATCCCGGATTTTTTTTTTCAGTGTAGGCGCAGCTGCATACACTATATTAGGCATATGGGAGGTAGGCAAGGTGGTTGGGGGACCATTGTTAGGCACTTGAGGAGGAGCTGGACAAGTATCCGCAGAAAAAACAGCAGCCGTGGTTATGTCAGAGGTGAGTGATGTGGTGGGCATTTCAGAGTTGGCCGAAGTTGCATTGGAAGAAGCAGCCAGTGAGAGAGCTTCATTCACAACAACGGAAGGGGCATCAACGGCAGACGGCGGATCGTTACTGGAGCATTAATCAGCCTCTGGAATTAAGATCAAAGATTTGGGATTATGCATAGACGGACTGCATTCTTTTCTTGTTGGGGAATCATCCACAATTTTTCGATTGCGAAAATTCGATTCCATAGTTACAAACTTAGTTTGGAGATCCCGAACGACACCATAGACGGATTGGAACTCCAAATCAGTTTGCCGCATAAATATTTGCATATTCGCTGCAATGCCCATGCATTCCCAGCAAGTCCAGGTGAGGCCAATTCCGTCTTTAAGGAGGTCAGCAATCCGACCACCATATGATCCAAACGGAATACAGTTAGTATGAGCGACGTTAAGGCACAACCAACAATAGGCAAAAGACTGACGCGAGGATATCTTTCTATTGTAATTACAACTTTCAGCGCAGCAGCTACCCAATGCACAAAATATTATGCTTATATGTATATTGATTAAGATAGCAACTTCTCAGTCCAAGAAAGAGAGTGATAAAGGGAGATGATCTCTTGCTATTAGCTCGACACGCTTTGCAATAGCAATAAAGACAATCTCACGGCGAATTTTCAAGCACCGTTATAGCAGAAGTCGAGATTGCTAGAGGGAGTATGGGCGCGGGAGCACGAGAGAATTGCAACGACACACTTTGATTGTTACAGAGAGTAATTAGGCACAGCAACAGACCGCAATTGACCGCAACAACAACAATGCATGGAGCCAAAGCTGCTAGTTTTATTTAAATAAACAACTGCAGGAACTTATTTTATTATGCACCGAGACCGAGGGGGTTTACTTCACCACCAATAATGGCAAAGTACATTAATAATGCTCGTAGTCTATTTAATTTAAATAAAATAAAAAAGGCGTAGAGGGAGTGGAGCTTGGGAAAAACACGACCGGTGGCGACGAGAGTTCAATCTTCACTTCTACTTGTGTGAATTACAGTTACAGAGTTGTGGGTCTTGCCGTGAAATAGAAATAAACATGAGATTGAGTATGAGGCAGACTAGAGATGGTCATAAGCGCGTGTTTGCTAATCTTCGTAAAGTTACTGACGAGTTTGTGACGCTGGAATCACAATTCGCCAGTTAAAAACTGATGAATGAGTCTCCCACGCGCAAAAAAACCATTCGCTCGGGTGAGCCTAAGGCGCAAACTGTTCTTTCTGTCCCTGATCAAGCTCAGGGCCCATCTTCTCCTAAAATACAGAGTCTAATATCCTTTAATACTCCGTCTCCAGCGCGGAGGATAATTGGTACTGCAGATTTTACCACTATAGACAGTGGCATCTCTGATCCCAGTTTAGTGATATCAGATGTAGTGTCCGAAATGTCCGTCCAGGAGGTCCCTACCCCCCCTGTTGTTGAAAGTATACCTATAGAGAGTGCAGTGGTGGCGCTACGTATTCCTCCTATTTCGGTAAACATTACCGAGATAGCTGGTGGATCAAGTGCTCCAAAGCCACTTATATAACTATTAGACCGAAGAAGGATATATTTGTTTCCCGGGTTGCCCCTGATCTCACAGTTTAAGTTTTCGTATGAAAGGGATGTTGCCTCTTTCAAAGTAAGTGTCCCGGATAAAATTTTTAGAACAATTTGTTTAAAGGATTTCTGGCCGGAACACTTAATAATCTTAGAGTATATTGCCAAAAAGAAAAATCGGCCTCCTATATATTTGTCTTTACCTTCTTACCCTTCTGGAGCCTCTACCTCTACTGTTGCGTCAAGAAACTAATGTCCTCCCTTTTGCTTGCCTATCAAAATGTACGTGGTCTTAATCCTAAACTAGCTAAACTCTTTGCAGACAGTATATATTTCGATTTTCATGTTTTAGTTTTCACCGAGACGTGTTTAAAATCTGACATCTCTGATTCAACAGTTCTTTCCACAAAATACACCACTTATAGATGCGATCGCTCTTCCCACGTTGGGGGTGGATTCCGGCCTTTTGTCGAAGTTGACACCTACTTTAATTCCCCATGACATCGAATTTATAAGTGTTAAAATTAAAATTACTTTTTCTACTTTTTCCGTATTTATTACTTGATCCTACATTCCTCCACATTCCGATACCACAATTTACTCCTCTCACCGCTCTGCTATTGAGTCGATCTCTCTGTTATTATCAAACAGTGACCTATTGATTGTTCTTGGAGACTTTAACTTGCCTGAAGTTATGTCGTCCACGAACAATGAATTAAATGCGCTTTTACCCTCGAAGTCCCATGATTTTATCGATGGCCTATTTGAGTTGTCTTTGTCACAAGTTAATCCTATTCGCAACTCGATAAAGAGATCTCTTGATTTAATTTTTTTGTTGGAATGTTGCATCTAGAATCGACCCGTTGCATAGTGGTTTCTGCCATAGGCCAAAAATAAAAAATGCAAAGTGAGAATTTTGGCTTCAAACATGTTGTTTCTATCTCGCAAAAGAATGAGCTTTTTAATGGTATAGTTGATTTTGTTTCATTACAACCGTATTCTTTAAAAGTGGCTTCAAGAGAGAGCATGAAAATATATTAATTCTTACTGTGAGAGCTTTTTGAGATTTAAGTGAAATTTAAAACAATTAAAACAATATTAAATCAAACTAATATTAAAGAAACTTAAACTGAATCGTCAAAAGAAAGGTGCTAACTTTATTTTTTAATAAATTTGATGTTTTTAGTTTGTTGAGTTCTTTTATAAAAATTTATGTTTTGTCAGTACTATTTTTTTGTGTCATGTGATATCATTTCAGCTAAAGTAATAGTTATGATCCCCCCTGATTCCCCCAATGGGAGTTATTTGATCAAATTGGTCAACCTTTTAAGATTCTAAATCAACAAAGTTTAGCTGCCGGAAAGTGCCGGAAAGTGTTTTCTTTCCCAGAGCCTAAAGTGTGCTTGCTTTTTATACCCGTTACTCGTAGAGTAAAAGGGTATACTAAAGTCGTGCAAATGTATGTAACAGCCAGAAGGAATCATTTCCGACCATATAAAGTATATATATTCTTGATCAGCATCAACAGCCGAGTCGATATAGCCATGTCCGTCTGTCCGTCTGTCCGTCTGTCCGTCCGTCCGTCCGTCCGTCCGTCCGTCTGTCTGTATGAACACCTAGATCTCAGAGACTAGAAGAGCTAGAGCAACCAAATTTGAAATGTAGACTCCTATTGTCTGCACGCAGATCAAGTTTATTTTCAATTTTTGCCACGCCCCCTCACGCCCCCGCAATTTGGAAAAAACGTCATATCTCCTACAGTTTTGATGATAGATGGTTCGTACTTTCTAGAGATATCTAGTACTCAAAATTATTTATCGATTTGCTGAAGGAATGATAAAGATCGGATGAACGATACTCAAGTTATGAGCAAAAAACGGTCAGTTAACGCCCACCACCCACCCCACCCATAACCTAAGCATTGCGTTCAGCAGCAATCTTAGTGAGAGAGAGAGAGAGAGAGAGAGAGAGAGAGAGACTTAGAGAGCGCACTGCGTTGTGCGTTGTGTGTTAACTGGCCGTTTGACTCGTGACCAAATTCGAGCTGCGACATTAAGGGTGCAGAGTATGTAATAGTCGGGCTTGACCGACGTTTTCAAAAGTTTTGTTGTCTGATCTGTTTATCGTGATGAATTTGGAGTCATTTATGTTGGATTTAGTAATTGACAAATGTCTATTAATATCTGGCGGATAATAAATAGCCGAGTTAAAAAATGTTGCATACTTTTCGGCTGACCCACCTCAGGCATACAGGAAGGCTAATAAACATTTGTTTCCATGAGTAACGGGTATATCGAAGTCGGTTAGAGCCGACTTTAACTTACGCTCTCGTTTTGCTATTTGTTTTGTGCGATGCAACTGATGCATTCCTGGTCTCTGTTGTTGTGGTGTTTAATTCTTTTTTGTGTGCTCCATCCAAACACAAGTCAATTCGACTAAAATCTGTTAGGGTATTCACCTGCTCTCGTAAAAGCGTAAATCCAATAGCGTAAACTCCAAAAGTTTACGACACAACAACAAAACACATAGGAAAAAAATTCCAACTTTTTGTTGTTGCCCTGGGGTATGTTTATAAAATCGCTCGTAAAAGTGGAACAGTGGAAAAACTTGACGTGTTCAAAGTATCGCCTAAAAGTACTTAGTATCGTACTTATCTGATATAGAAATATAGATACCTGTTTTTAGGTGTAGCCGTTGGCTGAGTGGATAGGATTGTCGCCTTGTATTTTTTGATATTCCGGCTTGAATCCCTGTAAAAGATGGTGGATCAATAATCTGTTTTTTTATTAAAAAAGCCCAAAACTATGGCCGAGGTCAGAAAAGATGTCAATCACAAACGATAATAAATGGAAATAAAAAAAAAATAAGTCAGCTCCATGGTTCGAGCACACGTCTTACCGTCTACGAGTTATTGTTATTGTGAAATTGTTTTTGGCCGCAGTCTCCATATAAGCTGGCCCACTGTGCGTTGGTTCTTCCTGAGGACCCCTTTCATCCTACATTGAAACTTACCATTGAATTGACCTCTCGGGTGTGCTCTGCTTCTGGAAACTCGACGGCTAAAACCCATTGTTTTCAAAAAACAGATTTTAATTTTTGAAACCGATTGGTCTCAATTGTACACTTGTACAGATATCGATGTTGCCATACAACTTTTTTATGATACCTTGTACTCGCTTTTTGATGTTTGTGTTCCACTTGAGCTCCCTCGCTGTCATGATAGGCAGCCTTGGTTCACAAGAGAACTAATAAATTTGAAAAACAAGAAGTTAAGGTATTTCGAAAAGTATAAGAATTTGAAAAAATCATCTGATTTATAACGCTATGTGGATGCTCGTTCTAACTTAAATGTGCTTAACGCACAATGTTATAAAGACAATTGTTTGCTCTTTTCAGCCTATATTAATATTATTTAATTATTGTAAAGGGTTCTTATGTGCATGTCGAACACCTAGCTGTGAGACGGGATATAGCGCGCTAGCTCATAACAGCTCCTGATCTCCCTCTGTAAACTCTCTGTAAACTTCGCCCTGTCTGCTCTCATGCGGCGAATTAGCATTGTAAAAGAGCAATGAAAACATTAAAGTCAGTAAGAAAATTGAGTTTGTTGAGGCAAGTTCTTTTGCAGTTTCGCAAAGTTGCACTCGTTGATTAATATTAAAATTTTTAAAACAATTACATTGCTATTGGAGCAATTAACTATCTTAACCGTTGCAGGCTTCAATTCTCGCACAATCCTAAGCAGTTTTATTCGTTTGTTAACTGTAAACGCAAAACTTCCACTATGATCTCTTCTGTGCGGTATGGTAATGCGAAAGCAAACAATGATCAGGCCATAGCCGATCTGTTTGCCGAGTTTTTTACGTCAACCTACACGTCTTCTAGCTTCTTTGCGAATCAACCATACCCCTATCAATTGAATGGGTCTAATTATATTTTTAGCCTTGTAATCACTGAAAGCTCTCTCCTTTGTATGCATCGGGTCCCGATGGAGTACCTGCTTGTGAACTTAGGTTTTGTGCTGATGCACTTTGTAAGCCTATCCATAAATTATTTGAATTGTCTCTTGAGTCATCCTCTTTCCCTGTGTTATGGAAGGAATCTTTTATCATTCCTCTCCATATAAAAGGTAATAAGTCCGATGTTGAGAGTTATAGGGGTATTCCCAAGTTGTCTGCAATTCCTAAAGCTTTTGAGAGAATCATGACAACTCAACTGCAACATTTATGTAGTTCCATTATTTCACCCTATCAACATGGATTTATGAAGCGTCGATCAACTACCACAAACTTATTAGAACTTACATCATTAGTGATCAAAGGGTTCTTTGGTAAGATGCCAGCTGACGTCATTTATACTAATTTTAGTAAGGCTTTTGATTCTGTTAATCACTCCTTGTTGCTTCATAAACTGAGTTTAATTGGTTTTTCAACTAACCTTCTTAGTTGGATCTCAGGTTACCTAAGTTCTAGAACACAAAAAGTTCTATTCTGAAATTCATATTTGAAACTAATCCAGGTTACCTCTGGAGTACCCCAAGGTAGTCACTTGGGTCCATTGCTTTTTACTCTCTTCATAAATGATCTTACGTCTGTCTTGACTCACTCTCGTGTGCTTATGTACGCCAATGATGTGAAGCTATGTTAAACATATAACGATTTGGTTTCCCGCTATAATTTGCAATCTGACTTGGATGCATTTCAGTCTTGGTGTAAAGATAATTTATTAAACCTTAACAGTTCCAAGTGTAAGGCTATGACATTTTACAAGAGCTTGCCACAATTCTTCACTTATATGCTTGATAATGTCCCACTTGAGTGCTTTAATGATTCAGCCAATGAGGTAAATGATCTTGGGGTTATTCTTGATCACCGACTTAAATTTGACTCTAATGTTACTGCTACTGTTTGTAAGGCCAGGAGTGTTCTTGGGTTTATTAAGCGCTGGTCGAAGGAACTTTATGATCTCTACACAAAAAATTATTTTTTTATAATTTAAGAAAATCGCCTTAAAATTTGGAAAAAGTTTATATTTTTAAGAAAAAATTTTCTGCATTTTAGAAAAGTTGCCCTAAAAATGAATTTTTTAGAAAAAACTTTCTAAACTTTAGAAAAATATATTTTTTTTCTAAATTTTAGGGTGAATTTGCTTTATTGCCCTTTTCTAATTTTTAGGGTAATTTCGCCTTTGATTTTAGAAAATATTTGTTTCAAATTTAGGGTAAAAGGGGCAAAAGCCCTAAAATTGAGAAAATAAACCCTAATTTTAAGAAAGTTTTTCTAAAAGAATATAAAATTAAAAAATAGAGGAAAACTAACTTCGGATCGACCGAAGTTTATATACCCATGTAGCTTGATGGCGCCACAATTTTGAGCATTTGCTTGCCAGTTTGTTGTATGGCAGCTATACGATATATTCATCCGATTTCGACCGAACTCCCCAAAATTGTGTGGAAGCTGATAATATTCACAACTGGAAGGTATAAAGACGCTACCATTGAAAACAAAAAAGTTTTTCTCACTAGAACTACTTTTTCGACCGATAGTTCCCATGGCAGCTATATGCTATAGTCATCCGATCTGGCCGGTTCCGACAAATGTGCAGCGTATTTGCACCAAAAGAGTTCGTGCAAAGTTTGGTTAAGATACAAGGGTGGGTATAAAAAGAGTGGGGGGTGGTTCTTTGTTGTTGTTTTTAATTTTTTTGTTTTATTTAGTTCCTTTTTTTTTATTTGTTTTCTTCCTTTATTTTTTTTTTACTTTACTGGGATTCGAACTCGGGACCACCTCTCCGGCGAAAATTTTTTCTTAAAAATTGAAATTTTTTCTAAATTTTAATGCGATTTCGATTTTAGGGCGATTTTCTTAAATATAGAAAAATAATTTTCGGAGTGTTGACTAATTAATGGTGAAATCGACTCAACTGAGTTGGTTGGCCAAATTAAACTCAACGTTCCTATTAGACCAACTCGTAATTTTATCGCCCTATTACTAAATCGTTGTAATACTAACTATGCCTTGCATGAACCGATTCGTGTCCTCTGTGCTGATTATAGTAAACTCTACCGAATAATTAACTCTGAAGCTTCTCTTCCTGCTATAATATAGCATATATCCTTCGCGATACGCATTGTACGTCAACGTCCATCACAAATTATTTCGTTTTCTATCCTTACAAGCCGAGTTTCAAGCTAATCGGATGAAAAATAATTTTTTGCATGCAGAATTTTCCGGAATTTATCCTCGTGGGGGGATTTTCCAAAATCGGGAAAACACGTTTCGAATTATTTCGCGTACTATGCTTACAAACCAAATTTCAAGTCAATCGGATAGAAAAAAAATTTTCCCATACAAACTTTTCCGACGATTCCGGTTGGAATTTTCCGAAACCCCGTCTTAGTACGCACTTTCACCACTAATAAAAACTCCTGTCCAGATTTCAGCCTTCTATCTCTTACCTCTTGCGCTCTGCGTTGATTGCCAACCAGTTAGTCAGGCAGTGAATCAGGACAAACTGCTTTATATATAGAGGAGACTAGCATATAACCCGTCGCGCTCGCTGAGTCGCCAATTGTATAGCCTTGTTAATTTGTGTTCCCCGTAGAGCCCACAAAGCGAATCTTACATAGATCAGCTTGAATTCATCGTCTAACATCGTCTTTTCCCCGTAACGACATTGATGCTGGGTTTTCCCTCCAATTCCCACCCACATCCTACCCACTTCCCACACACCGTGACCGTTACCGTTATCGTAATTTTTATCGATATTTGTATCGTTAAAAATAGTTAATATTATAATATTATGAAAGTTAATATATTTCCATTTATTTTATTTTTTTTTTATATATATTATTATATTTATATTATTTTGATTTATATTATTTATATTATTTATTTATTATATATACCATTTCAATATATCGGAAGGCACTCGATGCTCGGCACTCCTCGATGACATCCGGCATTCGTTTTGACATTCTCCAAATTCAAGCTCGGCCAGACCCGAACGTATACTGGACGCTGCTATCTCGGCCCACGCTGGCGTTGCTGCCGCTGCCGTTGCTGCCGCTGCTGATTCCACATGCTGGTTGCTGCTGGCTGCTGGCTCATCAACTCTACCAGCCGCAGACTTAGTTTTAATCTATATACTATGTATATATCCGCAAAATTGTCCAACTTTTTTATTTCAAATGTGAAAATATATGAAACTAATTGAAATAATTTTAAGAAAAATAATATTGTTTTAAATAAAAAATTTGAGGGCACAAACTAATTAAATTTATTTATTTTGACGGTCGGTAGAGAAAAATATCGGCGAGTACAAATCGGTTGAAGCGATTCTATTAGGCAGCCATGCAGTAAACATGGAGAGCCTCCAGCAGCAATCCACAGTGCAGAAAGAGCTGTAACAGAGTTGTTGCTTGCCCGGGCCGAGGCCGATAAAGAGCAACTACAGTAATACTTAGTTTTATGAAATAAAAACAGAAACAATGAAAATCTATTACATTTTGTATTGATCTCGCTCGGCATGAGTTTCGTATCGCGTCTAGAGAGGGTGTTTCACTTTGGAGCCAAGTGCACAATCCAAAGAGGCAGTTAAAACTGTTGGCGCTCATACGAAAGCTTTTAAATTTTTGTCTCGAACTATTGTGTGGCAGTACGTCCCACAAGGCCCATGAGGATCAGGTACACCATGCCGGGACACCTTGCGGGAGATTGTGGTGGTTGTGCGTTGATACCTACATTGAAGAAAATCTATGAATAAATATTGTAGCTGGATCAATTTTAGTGAATGAACTAACAGTACAATTTGAGTATTTTAATTGTTATACCCGTTACTCGTAGAGTATACTAAAGTCGTGCAAATGTATGTAACAGGCAGAAGGAATCATTTCCGACCCTATAAAGTATATATATTCTTGATCAGCATCAACAGCCGAAAAATTTTTGAAATCGATTTTTGTGATAACCAATCCAAACTACACTTAAAAATAGTTTCAGTAGAAATGGGTCTTATTGGCTGTAAACTAGAGTAGTTTTTTGCATGCAGAATTTTCTGGCCATTTTCCTCCTGAGTGGATTTTCCTGAATCGGGAAAACACGTATCGAATTATTTCGCTTACTATGCTTACAAAACAAATTTCATGTCAATCGGATGAAAAGAAAAATTTTTCACATACAAACTATTCCGATGCTATTCCGGTTGTAATTTTCAAAAACCCCGCCTTAGTACGCACTTTCACCACTAAAGGAAACTCCTGTCCAAATTTCAGCCTTCTATCTCTTACCGTTTGCGCTCTGCGTTGATTGCTAATCAGTGAATCAGTCAGTCAGGACAAACTGTTTTATATGTAGAGTAGATAGATTTATTCACGCTCTAAATGTAAAATTTCAATATTTTTTGACTATACTAAACGGGCTGTAATCCAAAACCGTTTAAATTTAAAATACTTTTTGGGCAAAATTAAGAAATTATCATATGTGGGTCCATCCAAATTCCAAGACTTAAATCCACGACGATAAACGAATTGAGTCTGCAGATGGGCATGGAACCGCATAGTGTTCTTTGGTAGACTGGAAGGCAAAAGCGCAAATCTTAGTTAGCTATCGGTAAGCAGAGTTGGATCGGCTTCTGACACGATATTGTGGCGGATGCAATTGTACTTCGGCCACATTCCAGTCTTACGTCTAAGTTTCATTTGCTCAACTACAATCCCCGAGGAGTAACCTTATCATAACATTATTACTGATCCTTTCCATCAGCTTGGATAACATCACATCAGCTCTTGCAATTTGGCCTCATAGCTTAGTAAAAGCGAAAATTGGTGCATCGTCTGCAATAAGATTGAGATTACGCGCCTTTTCATAACTTTTATTTACAGAGTCGAATGAGTCGAAATTACATACATACCTACTAGGAAGGGCATGAATATCTTTGATTTGGTTTAGGACTGCTGATGGGGGCAGTGATAACTGTAAGTTTCATAGGCGGATACAGAACTTGGACAGGTTTCACAATTCAGATCGTTGATGGCGAATTATTCGAGTAGATTGGTAATAGCAGGAATTTCAACAGACAGTGTTTGGCAGTTGCATACTGGTTTGCATTTATATTGAAAGATGAGGCTAGGAAAAAAGGTAACTTTAAATAGACGTCAAATTAAATGTTATATATTTAGTGGGGTAAATGGCTTAGATTCTACGTAAAGAAGGAACTACCACATTGAAAACGAGAGCGTCAGTTAAAGTCGGCTCTAACCGACTTCGATATACCCGTTACTCATGGAAAGAAATGTTTAATAGCCATCTAGTGTGCCTGAGATGAGACAGCCGAAAAGTATGGAACATTTTTTTACTCGGCTATTTATCATCCGATCTTGATGAAAATTTCAGGGCTTATAGATGTTGCGAATATAAATGTAAGTTTTAAATTTCGATATCTTAAAAATTGTGGGAGTTATTCAACATTTTTTATTGTGGGGGAGGGGGTGGGTGTGGCTAAAATTTGAAATAAACTTGATCTGCGTGCAGACAAAAGGAGTCTTCATTTCCAATTTGGTTGCTCTAGCTCTTCTAGTCTCTGAGATCTAGGTGTTCATACAGACAGACGGACGGACGGATATGGCTATATCGACTCGGCTGTTGATGCTGATTAAGAATATATATACTTTAAATGGCCGGAAATGATTCCTTCTGCCTGTTACATACATTTGCACGACTTTAGTATACCCTTTTACTCTACGAGTAACGGGTATAAAAATATTAGCCCATTAACTTACAATCTGCAGCCTATAATAAAACAGAACTGAGATGCTAGCTCATCCACCACATCTAGCTAGCTATAAGCCTGGCGTTGCTAAAATTGTGCCGATATTTTTCTTAGAGTACATTTTAAACATTTGTAATGCAGCTGTTAAGAGTTTATAGGAAACGCATTCTCCACGTTAGCTGTTGGGGGCTAACTCCATACTATAACCTCTCACACCAAGTGGCCAACGCATGCTTTCTTCGAGGGCTTTCCTCCAATTTACTATCATCGATACACAGTTTATAAAGTTCTTGGCTTAATCGTCCTTCAAAAATTAGTTGATTAAGATGTTTGTGCTTAATTTGTACTTTTCGGGCAAAAAAATTAAACATTTTTCAGTTCATTAAAGAGGTGGGTGATTAATCAACATGATTTTCGTGTGCTGAATACGAATCTGATTTGGAAATGGTCCATCACGTGAGGATTTTTGACAATTTGAGCTTAAGGTTGCTTAAAATGTTTATTTTTACCCTTTTTCAAAAGTTCGAGCTCGAAAGCCAAGAGCCACAGCTCGAGAGCCGCCAGCCAGTTCCCGGGAGCTGGTTCTTTACCTGCAGCGGATCTGCGTTAAGCGATGGTCAGTGTTAAGATCTGCAAGAGTGCCTGTTTTCTTGTCGGAATCAATATTCGCTTTATAAGCGTTTGGGGTGTGATTGAAATTCGAAATTTTGCAGTCCAGTCAAGTACACACTACTTGTCTTATTGGAAATTTTGCAACTGAGTGTTTTTGTTGATCGTCTGTCAAAGTAGTTGTTTTTGCATGTTGATTTCGTCTGCGATTGCCAGTCGTACACACACACCACATGCACAAGTAATACAAGGGTATGCCAAACTTTTCTTGCTCTCGCTCTCTTATTCGAAAAAGCAACTGTAAACGCCGCTAAGTTGTTTTCAATAGAGAGAGAGAGAGAGAGAGAGAGAGACAAACACAAAGAGCGTAGCTACAACCGCTCTCTACTTGTACGAGTTTTAAAATTGAGCCGCACTAGTGGCAGTGGGTGTTATTGGCACTCATTCCCGAAGCACAAATTTGTCAAGAATGGAATAGTGACAGCATACATTTCTTGAAGTGTAGAATGCAGTACACTTGTAGTTGCACTGCACTCGTGCAGATCTCTGATACTTTAAGTCAGTGTTGAGATGCTTATACTCTGAATAAGAAATAACAGTGGTAAGAGCGGGACTGACATTATATAGACTTATAGACTTTCGATGATTTGTATTATTTGTATTATTTCAATTGTACTGCCTTGCTCAGTGCTAACCAGCTACCTTTTATTAAGAATTTCTCATCCCTTATTTCTAAACTTATCTTAAGATGTGTGTGTAGTCACATCCGTGAATGTAAATATAAAAATGCATTCGTAGGAGGACTACATTTTGCCTCCCACGATGCATATTAAGTGCACCGGATGACCTTTTCAAGTGGTGTGTCTAAAAGGCAACCGTAATTAAATTTAATGTTACAAATGACATATTTTGTGATGCTGAGTTATGATAGGCTGTGCGATGTGAATGTGATATCTATTGCTACATGTGGCTTGAAGTCTCGTCTCATTTTCATGTTTGAAGAGAAATTATCCCAAACGAACTTAGATAGCGTAAAAGAAAGAGCGAACAGCTTTAATATATATTTCTGTTCTCTCCAAGAGGGCGGCCCTGGTCTATGTATCCTACGCTGTGATGAGAGTAGTCTTATTGCGGGTGCAGATAGTGTTTTTTGTTAAACTTTGTTTTTTTTGTTTAATAATTCGTCAGTAGCGGTAGAGTGGTTTCAAGCATTCTTTATGCTCATAGAGAACCTTTATCTGAAATTACGCTTTTCAAACCACTTTTCCGTGATTGTGAAAAAAAGCCAAGAGAATACATAATTGAAATCCCAATTTACATAGTAAGGAATCATTTCAGATCTACTTCTAGTGAGAAAAACTTTTTTGTTTTCAATAGTAGCGTCTTTATACCTCCCAGCTATGAATATTATCGGCTTCCACACAATTTTAGGGAGTTTGGTCAAAATCTGATGAATATGTCGTATAGCTGCCATATAACAAACTGGCAAGCAAAGGGTCAAAGTAGTGACGCCATCTATTGCTGAGTATGGGAAATAGCTCAGCTAAGAATTTTCGTCGAAAATCATTTAAATCCTTTATTTAAATAAATTATACAAGCTGCAAGGGTATATTAGCTTCGGTTGAGCCGAAGTTAGCTTTTCCCTATTTTTCCCATATTCTGATCTGTATTGTTCCTTTCGCATTGCAACAGTCCGTATCTGTCGAATTTAATTCACTTAGGATTGAGCAATCGGTTTCAGCTGCTCAAAAAATTCCGGATTTTGTTATACCTGATCTGGTAACCGTACTTTTGTCCTTCTGTCCGTCCGTCCTTCTGTTTCCATCATATCTCTACCGTCAGTTTTAAAGATTTCTTAACCAAACTTAGCACGAAGTCTAGGTAAGTCTTTAGAAAACCGACAATATTGGATGACTGTAGCATATATAGATCGGCGAAAAAAACTAGCCTTGTCGAAAAACGAGCCGAAGTTTGTTTCTTTACTACAGAAATATCTCAGATTTTCATATGATTAATCATACACCCAGCGCCACAAAAAAAGCCGCAGTCTAAATATTCACATACTTGTATGTTTTCTTGCTTGCGGTTTCTATAAATGTTTTCCGAATTGCCCAATTACTTTTTTTACTGATTAATGGAATATTTTTAAATAAAAGTGCATAGCAATTTTTATTTTATGAATGTTAGTTTTTTAGAAAAAGGTTTTTTTCCAGACCCATATTATTTTTGGTGACTTTTCATAATTATGACAACTTTAAGAAAAAAAATTATAATAATTATAATAGTGCATATACTCAACAAATAATGATTTTTTTCCAAACGTATACTTAATTTGCTATAATCTAATATTTATTTTGTATCAAATTAATGTTAATTTTTTTTTTTAATTTAAATAAGTACTTTGTAGTACCCCCTTTTGCTTTAACTACACATTTTACCCTATTGGGCATCGAATTGTACAAAGCGCTTAAATATTCCTCAGTGATATCCTCGAACCATACTTTTTCTATCACATCATTCAATTCTACCATGGTTTTGGGCTTCCTTTTTTTTATTTTCGCAGCCATAAGGGCCCAGACATTCTCTATTGGGTTGAGGTCAGGGCTGTTTCCGGACCAATTTGGGGACTTAATACCCAATTCTTCCTTCAAAATTGTTATCTTCGTTAAGAAGAAGGTCAAAATTAATTGATTAAGTTGTCTTAATAACAAAAGCTCACTGAATTACTTACAGATCGAGCCCGATGGCAAGGTGCAGAATCATCTTGAAAAATAGGATCTTCTTCTTTCTCACTTATTGCCTCAATGCTAGGCACAACTCCACTTAAAATTATATCTCTATATTTTTCCGCGTTCACCTTACCCTGAATCATTAAAATTGATTCAGTTTTATATTTAGATATGCATCCCCATATCATAATGTATGGTGAAAAAATTCATAAATTTTCGAGGTGCGCCTTTTTTTGTGGCGCTGGGTGTATTTTCCCCCCATAGGTATAAGTTTTACTTACCTAGTGCGGCATTTGCTTACCAACTATTAGTACTATAATAGTTACATGCCTTCGCAGCCATAATACATTGTATTACTAAAGGAATAAAAATAGATGGTTAGTACATTATACTCAAGCTTACTTTTCAATAAATAAATATTATTTTTATAATTTTCTCGCTTACATTTTTAATATGTGTATGTGTACAAATTTTGAACAAAGATTTACCTCTATTTTTATCAACCGGGCGTAACCAGCTTTCCAGAAAGGTGGGGCAACAATGCCTGATCGTTTCTTAATTATTTCATTGATTATAAATTTTTGGCATTAAATATTTCAATAGGAATGCATTCCAATTGTAGAGAGAAAAATTAAATTTTAAAGGAAAACATGAATTTTCCGAAGCAAATTGCGTGATAACAAATGCAAATGCACAAAATATATCTCAAGCAATAACAAGAAACAGAAAGAGAAACCCGATTTTTGTTTGTGCTAGTGCCGCCGTGAACGAGGCGAGCGCTAACTACGCATAAAAAACATTGTTGTTGATTTTTTATTTGCCAGAGACATAGGAGAGAGAGAAGAGAGTCGCATACGATGTTATTGTTGCAGGTCTGCACGTGCCAACAACAAAGCCTTAGCTCGGAAAAAAAGAGAGGATAGTACGCATATGAAATTGTAGTTGCTTTATGTCGGCTTATGGCGCGCGTGGACCGTATACGCGCGAGCTATTCCTTTGCGCAAAACAACAACCAGTGTGTGGCTTGCAGTATAGGCTTGGGAGCCCCTGCTTTAAAGGGTCGCAATACATTTTCACAAACTGAAGAAAGAAGTAAGAAAAGACCGCTCGGCTAGGGTGCAGGTTTGGTTCGGTGTCTCTGTTATTTGTTCTTAGCATTAACACATTTCTTTGTGCACGATTTTGAAGAAAGCTAAATTAAATTAAAAATGCAAGCGACAGAATTATTCAAAAATTAAAAATGATTGAAAATGAATGTGTATTTATACAAAATTTGCAGAACTTACTTGGCAGAAATATTGTGAAGATACAGAACCAGGGATAAAAATAGCTCATAATTAATCCCACCAAAAAGGTCGTCTTCGTATTCTAAACGTAAAATTCACTGTGTTAGTCAGAGCATCTAATTAGTACATTGAGCTTACCTTATAGAAACCATATAGTATAAGCACACCAGAAGCTACAAAAGTCGCTGCTAAGATTATATATATAATCGCAAAACACAATTGAAACTTCGAATCTTCGTTGGCAATTGAATGTTCCAAAAATCCTAACAACAAATCTAATATTCCAAAGCCACCTATCACCACGTTCCAGAACCCCAAAAATTTGGATGCACAACGATCAGTGCAACAGTCAGACCAGCCCCTACACATGCTGATAATTTATATATGCACGCTAAATATTTATAATTATTTTTATTTTATTAAGGTGTGTATATCCACCAACTGATGAAAGCAAACTATGTAAATGCTCAGATTTATTTCAAAAGCAACTTTGACAGATTCATTTTGAATTTTTCCACGAGCACTGTGTTTATTTCCATTTCAATTCATTTTCAGCATGGAACAATTTGAGCTTTACTCATGTGAGTCAAGGCTAATGCGAAAACCCCATGGGTTTTTAATCCTGGGTTCTCACTGTTAGTGAGACTAAAAAAAAGATACACTAATGGCCGTTTTCTCATGTTCCTGTTTTTGCTCAAATCGAAATCCACCTAGATTTTGCAACAAGGTGGTTTTTGTGCAATTGGTTGTCTCATGTAGGTTAATCATCAACTTGAGTCTTGAGATGTTCTTGAGTTTTTCTAAGAGCTGTTCGTTCTCTTTGGCTCAGAGAGTTGTTTTGTGTGTCTCGCTTTGTGATCTTGCTCTGTCTGTTTCTAAGTGTTGTTCTGTGTTCTTTGAGCTGCTCAGTTCTCTTGCTGTGTGAATTGTTTTGAGTGTCTTGCTCTGTGAGTGTTTTTCTGTGGGCTGTACCAAAGACTTATAGATATTGTAGAAGACGCATGTGACGCAAAAATCGATTGTTCTTAGGAGCTGACATTGGATTCCAAAAACGAAAAATAAAAAGTTTGTATGGTAAGTTTGTTACGGTATCTACTATATGTAGTGTCTTTGGCTGTAAGTACAACTATAACAAGTATGTCGCAAACATTTTGAACCATTCGTGCGAGAGAGAGCGGGATAGTTAGCGCGAGAGTAAAAGTCGCACATACACACAAATTTCGTATTTGTGTACAACAAAAAAGCAATTCTGAAACAACAAAAACAACAACGCGGTCAGTGCAACCGAAACCAACTCCTTAGAAATGCCGTCGGCAAAACAAAAACAAAACAAAAATACGTGCGCTCACACAACCTTCCGCCGTAAACCTAGAACAGGCGAACAAAAACAACTGAACAAGTGAGCAATTTGAGTGATTTGACTCACTTAGAAAAAAAGAACAAGTGAACATGTTCAGTGAAAAGAACAACCTTTACCCAACACAACACTGCACTCGCCCGTTTCTTGTTATTTCTATTGGGCGCCAACTTTGAAAAATTAAGCAAACATTTTACAGAGGAGGACAAGGATCTTCTTTCGGAAAAACTTGGTGCCCTAAGCAACAAGCAAGCAACCGTTTTTGTGCTTTCCCAGCAAACAATTTCATATAAAAATACTCTTTTTGTAAGTATTCAAATGTAAGCAAAACGCTTATAAAACGCTGCTGTGACATTTATTGAACGCATCAAAGTAAGCGTTTTATAATCAAAACTCACCCATCTTTATAAGCTTATAAAAGACGATTGCAAAACACGTTGAATAATTCTTATTCTTCTTATTGGTTTTTATTTTTATTAATAATAAATAGAAATTAAAATTTAATCAAATTAGCGGTTTCTCAGATCTTTTGAGAATACATTTCGTTTTGAACATTTTTATACTCTGTACCGAAGGTACATAGAGTATATTAAGTTTGTGCCAAAGTATGTAACAGGGAGAAGGAATCGTTTCCGACCCTATAAAGTATATATATTCTTGATCAGCATCAACAGCCGATTTGATATAGCCATGTCCGTCCGTCTGTCTGTCCTTCTGTCCGTCCGTCCGTATGAACGAAGAGATCTCAGAAATGGTACGAGATAGAGGTTTGACATGTATGCCCCATACATATATTTCTTCTACTTGCAGGCAGATCAAGTTTATTTTCAATTTTTGCCACGCCCCCTCCCGCCCCCGCAATTTGGAAAAAACTGCATATCTCCTACAGTTTTGAAGATAGAACGCTCGTACCTTCTAGAGATACCTTGCTAACAATTTATTATTTATCGATTTGCTGAAGGAATGATAAAGATCAGATGAACGATACTCAAGTTATGAGCAAAAAACGGCCAGTAAACAGCCTCTTTCAGTTCTTTTGCTTACTAAGAATACATTTCGCTTTGAACATTAATTTTGTAAGTGTTCTATAGGTTTTTTATGTAAGTAATAATCGCCGGGTGTGGCGCACCAGTAGTATGTGTGGCTGCTGGTGCGGGAGGTTGTGGGTTCGATCCCGCCTCGGACCATTTAATAGAAAAAGTTTCTTCTTTCTTTAGAAAAAAGCTTTTACACACCCGGGTCACCTTCACCAGCTACTAGCGCCAGCTGTGAAGTAACTAGCCATGAAAAAGCAAAAATTCTCTAACTATTGCCATTCGGATTCGGCGTTAAACTGTAGGTCCCTTTCTCTTGTGCGAAAAATTATAAGCACACACGCCAAGAGATTGAGAGAAGCTTGGCCCTGGCCCTCCTTTGGAGGTGCTGTTTGTGCCAATTTTACATTTTGCAATAATAAAGAAATATTTAAAATAAAGTTGAATTATCGCTTTTCAGATTGTTCATTTAAATTGAAGGAAATGGAACTTGATGTCTTTTAATTGAGAGGAGCAAAAAAGGAACATAACGTTATCAAGAAATTGTTATTTTATATTGTACTTATTTTTGCAGTTGTTTTGATTTTAACACGATTTTTCGCTGTTTGAAAAAAAGATTTTGAGGCAAATACAAAGTCATCTTCCTTGCCTAAAATTTCACCTGTGAAAGTTTCTGCAATAGAATTTAAATGTCAATGTAAATAATTGACTATAAACTGAATGAAAGCTTTCTAACTTTCGACGAATGGCAGTGGCGACAGTGAAGGCTCGAATGCACTTCTTGTCCGCAGTACTCTCCACGAAAAATTTTATGCAGCTCCGTCATCCATCAGCTTTTGCCACGACTTCGTAACAAATTTCCTTCAATTTCAATCTCCTGTTCTGGACGTTCAACCTCGCTCCCTACGGAACATGGTGCCCCGCTGTTCCACAAATGTTGGAAAACTTCGTTGGCGCAGTGCACAACACTTCTTGATTTTTTTGCTGCCAATACTAAACTAATTTACAAGCACACGTAATATTTCATTTTAGTTGAAATTTTTGCATCTTGGCTCTTCAGCAACCACAACTGGAATGACTTATACCATAGAATAAGAAACGTACATTGTATAATCTTTGCTTATACACAATTTTTTTGCTCGGCTTCGCTCAAGGCTAAGTGTAAATTTTTTTTCCACTTCTTCGCTTAAAGTGAGATGTAATTTTTCCTTTTCCCTTGCACACAAGAAGGCCAGCTGCAGCTGCCTTGTGTTCCAAGCTAAGTTTTGCCGAGAGAGCAAGAGAGAGTGATTGTATGAGCACGAAATTTATAGTTTTGTGTCATGCTTGCTCACGGTCGACGAAACAACATGCGCAAATCGCTTACAATAGCAAATGTTTTGTAAATGTCGGAGGCTGCCATGCGACAACGCTTGTACAAGCAATCTTACCTTAAGCTTGATTTGCAAACCGCTTGCTAAATTGCTGGCCGGGTTGCGATCATTGTTTATGCTTTGAGTGAACAGTTAATTAGCACTTGAGTTTTGGCGCGTCTGTGCTGAGCTGCAAGTGCGTCTGGAATGGATCGAGCGTATGTATACGGAATTTGATGATGCTCAAAACAGCCTGGAGAGGCTTGATTTATTGCAGTTGAAGTCAGATGCCCGGGACTGTTTTGGCCAATTGTATGTGAAGGTAAAGTCACGTCTTTCTCGAGAGCTTATGGCTGCGCGCACTTTTGCCGACGAAAATGCTTCTGCATTTGGATGCTCCATGGGCAGACCTCGATTTGCTGGTAATTATACGGATTGGCCGGTCTTTTACTCGATGTTCGAGACCATAGTGGGTAAGGGCACTCGTATTTCTAAAATCGAGAAGTTTCAGCATCTGCGTGGCAGCTTAGATGGTGCAGCGCTGGATACAGTTCGATCTCATGAACTCACCGAGGCTAATTACCAGAAGGCCCTAAGTTTATTAAAAAGTCGATTTGATAATAAACTTATGCATTTTCAGGCACACATTACGACGATTTTCGAGCTGCAAGGGGAGGACAAGGGTTCAGCAAGCAGTTTGCGCGAGCTTAGCGACAAGCTTAACGTTCATCTTCGAGCTCTTCAGACTTTGGCTACTCCTGCGGAAACTACTGATGGGTTTCTGATTTACATCGTGAGCCGCAAGCTGGATCAGCGGATTCAATAGATATGGGAGGAGAGTGTGTCAACCGCAATGCTGCCTATTAGTCCACTATGGCTTCGTTTCTGGAAAACGATGCCGGATGATGGAAAATTTGGAATCGGCTATAGTAACCCAAACATCTAGCCATCAGGTGGGCAGAAACTTATGGCAACCCAAACCAAACATACTCATCGCATATACTAACGCTCATACTCATTCTACATGCAACATTTGCCAATCATCAGATCGTTATATTTTGAAATGCCAGCAATTTTTAAATCTTTCTCCAAATTCCCGAAACAAGGAGGCAAAGAAAAATCACTTGTGCTTAAATTGCCTGAGAAAAGGTCATGCTCTACAGCAGTGCAAATCAGGGGCCTGCAGGCATTGCCAGGCCAAACACCATTCCCTGTTGCACATGTCTTCAAATCCCTCTTCATATTCTTCTACTTTGCCACCTAACGCATCATCATCGACGTCTGAGACAGCTAACCAAATACAAGCTTCGTCTAGCTTGGTCTCAAGCGTATCTTCTTGCCCTACCCTGGCAGTCTCAAAATCTATACCAAACGACTATGTATTGCTAGCCACTGCCCTGGTGTAAGTAAAATGCCGTTCTTGGGTGCTTATTCCCTGTCGGGCAATTTTAGACTCCGCCTCACAGCTGAATTTTGTCACATCTAGGCTCGTCAATCAACTTCAGCTAAAACATCGAATTTCGATATTCGACTGGCCAGACATTTTACCAACGCTCCAGAAAACCAAACTCGGTTCGATCATTTCTGGTGGCATTTCGAATGCTCAGGATAAGCGTTCGTCTCTTGCAGCATTTCTTCAACCACACAATTAAAATTCAGATGATAATTTGTCTAATTTGTCAAGCGATTCTGGGAAGTTGTAACTGATTATTCCTCTTCTCCAACAATCTCTAATAAAGACGCTCTTTGTGAATAACACTTTTTGGATAATTTCACCCGAATTAATTCTGGCCAATATTCCGTACGTCTGCCAGTCAAGTCCAACTTTGGGGAACTTGGAGACTCATATCAACGGGCTCAATTAAAGGTCCAATACGCAGCCTTTTTAAAGGAGTATATGGACTTAGACCATATGTCTCGGGCGTGAAAACAGCCAAATACAACACAGTTTTTCCTTCCGCATCACCCTTGACGAGGAAGCATCTTTTCCACATTCGGAATTCAAAACATTTCAGAAGTGTTTCTATTCATGTGAAGTTTGACATAAAAATGTATTTTCGTGCGTTCTGGAAATAGGCCTTTAAGGGGGTTGACCCGTGTGATGGTTTGAAAAAATCTAAAATATTTTTTTTTTCATAAATCGCATCTATATATTATGTAGAATATGTGGTTAAAAGGATTTTTCGATATTCGATGTCGTTAGAAAGTTATGGAGCTAAGAATATACGTGTTTACATATAAACTGGGCCATACCCTGAACTTTTAAACGCGTTTTTCTCGAAACCACTTTTTTTCAATTGGTCAACATGATATCTCAAAAACGACTTGACAGATCGCCTTGAAATTGTTAGGGTATGTTCAGAACATGGGGGCTACAAGCTATACTAGGATAATTGAAAAGCGTCACCTCGTTTTTTTTATTCAACAAAACAGGCCCAAATGAAGTGTTTTTTAAGAAAAAAAAAAATTTAAAATAAAGGAAAGCTAACTTCGGCTCGACCGAAGTTTTTATACCCTTGAAGCTTGTATGATTTATATTAATTAGTAGCCTGATTCCACTGACACAAATATGTACATTCAGCCAAATATACACATTTTTGACAAGGCCTCCTATATACATTTTCTACACCCAATTTCTATGCCAGCTATACTATATAGTTGTCCTATCAATTAGTGTGAGTTGGCTGGCTCTAGGTCCGAAAAAGTTGCGTTTGTTCACAACTTGTAAACAACTTATGCATTGTACCACCAAAAAGAGCTGGTTGCCTATACAGAACTGTTTCATCGTTATCCCTAACGACTCTTCAGTAGGCTTTTTGCTGAAGAAAGCATGATTGCCAACTGCCTCTCCATACAATCATTGCTTAGATCAGTTGGGAACTGCTAAAAGCAATGAAAGCAAAAATAGACAAGCAATGAGGTCGCCAAATAAATTACAAATCTATATAAGAGTCTCTCTCGGGCTCTCTTTTTTGTAAATGAAACTAGCAAAAGTTTCAAGAAACAACGCAAAAAACGCTTTTTTGAATGCTTCGCATTTCAAATTTAACGGGCACTTCTAAGTTCGCTCTAAAGCTCAAGCTTTTGCACTTAAAAAGTTCAGCCCTAAGCTTAAGCATTACCACCAGAAAGATGAAAGCACTCACTGCTTGTCTATTTTTGCTTTCATTGCTTTTAGCAGTTCCCAACTGATCTAAGCAATGATTGTATGGAGAGGCAGTTGGCAATCATGCTTTCTTCAGCAAAAAGCCTACTGAAGAGTCGTTAGGGATAACGATGAAACAGTTCTGTATAGGCAACCAGCTCTTTTTGGTGGTACAATGCATAAGTTGTTTACAAGTTGTGAACAAACGCAACTTTTTCGGACCTAGAGCCAGCCAACTCACACTAATTAAACATTAGAAAGGTCGCCAAATAAATTACAAATGTCCTATCAAACTTGGTGGAATTATGTGAAAGCATAGAAAACTTATAAATAAGAGGTTTGTGGACGTTTGCGTTGAAGACAAAGAAGTTTTTCTCACTAAAACTACTTTTCGACCGATCGTTCCTATGGCAGCTATATGCTATAGTCATCCGATCTAGCCGGTTCCGACTAATGTACAGCGTATTTGTACCAAAAGACTTCGTGCAAAGTTTGGTGAAGATAGCTTTAAAACTGACGGAGGAGATAGCATAGAAACAGACGGACAGACGGACGGACGGACAGTCGGACGGACAGACGGACATGGCTATATCAACTCAGCTCGTCATGCTGATCAAGAATATATATACTTTATGTGGTCGGAGATGCTTCCTTCTATGCGTTACAAACATCTCGACAATTTTAATATACCCTCTACAAGGGTATAAAAATTCAAAGTCACGTAAAATTTTGATTTTTTAATATATTCAAATAGTCCTTGTATATCTCGTAGCTACAGTCACACGGACTAAAATGTTTTTTTCCTTTTTGATATCTGATCACTCAGTCTGCCGGAATCGTGTTGACCAATGCAGTACTTTTTTTAACATGAATTACTTTCCCGCGCTGTATCACGGAAAGCTTTCAATATTTTGAGTTCAAGAAATTTCTAAATGTACTTCAATAGTAACTAAATATATGGTCCAAAATTCAAAGATCTATGTTATAATCGCTCTTAAAAAAAATTTCCCGAAAAACAGTAAAACAAGAAGGCCAAGCTAACTTCGTCTAACTTTTACCCTTGCAAATGCTGTTTTTGAAATGACAGAGTTTAAGAACGCTTACATAAAAACTTTTGTAACTAAGACCCATTTTTCGACAGATGAACATCTGATTTCGTCCGATGGACAGACGGACAAACAGACCGATCGACTCAGCTCGTCGCCCTGATCAAGAATATGTATAGTTTATGGGGTCGGAAATGAATATTTCTATGCGTTGCAAACTTCTGGGAAAAATTATAATACCCTTTTCAAGGGTATAAAAAACGGCCGTCACACGGGTCGACACCCTTAAGTTATAAAATAACTGTGAAGTCTAAATTTGAATTTTTAAACTTATAACTGTTACGGTCACTAGTTTATTTACATATTCTATATATATCTCTATATATATACATATATAATAATATTTTATGTATAATAATATTTTAAGTAATATAAAGTAAACTTAAAAACAAAGGTTTATATAAGTACAATTAAAGATTATACAATGAATGTACTTTAGTTTTTCTATGGTACAATGTTCATATTTAACAAAAATTGATATTATGAAAAATTGACATATTAAATCCAAAATTCAAAAAACTCAAAAAATTCATTCCACAAGATTTCTTTTTGTCACCCTATCTTTAGCCTGAACAAAATGATTTTGTAGGACAGCGTTCATTTCCTTGTATGTACACTGGAATTTGATATGGCAATTATCTAACAGAAAAAGTAATTAATTTTATTGTCCCAATAATATAAATATTTACCTACCTTTAATGGTTGTGACAAGGAAGCCCTTTTCGGCGCTTGGCATAGTGCTGGCTTCCTTCCAGCTATAAGCAGAAGCCAATGTGTCCGAAAATACCTTTCGAATAGATGCTCCAATAAAATGTGTGGGTTCTTCTCCACCTGTTTTTGCTATGAATTGTTTCTGAATATTATGTATAATTTATAACCAAATGAATATGTCCACCTTAAATACATACAAACTGCCTCAGTTTTTTTTAATTTTTCATCTAATTTTTCCAAAACAGCAATAGCGGCGAAAGGAAGTTTCTGCAAACCTGACATCTCGTCGATTATTATGGGGTCTTTGTGGTGCCTTCTGTTTTCCAGCTTGGCAGAGATAACCTCCTCTGTCAATTTGGCAATCGGCTGTGAATTTCCGTTCTTTAATCTCTTCACCTACTCCGAATTCAGCGTCCCTTTTGGCCCACTTCGCACAAATTATATTAGTTTTCTTCACTTTCACTTTTTGGCTTCTTTTTATACTCTGTACGGGGTAACGACATAGCTCCAACGACTTATCTCCGACAGAAAAAAAGCTACATATCTCCGCGCGGAGCTATGACGTTTCAAAACGCCATAAAAAAAAAGATCACTATATTTAGTATCAATCTGGTATTTTGTAGTATCAAATCGGCCATCATCTGAAAAATACCTAGATGATATGTTCAAATATATCACTTTGACATTTCGAACACATCAAAGTGATATTTTTTCAGATCAAGAATTTGATATTGGTTAATATCAATGATATATTATTATAGTATAAAAGCTATATTTTCATTATTCATTATAATTATTTCAAAACCAAAATTTACCAATTAACTATTCGTATACCAATTTTTCAATGTTTAGTTTTTGTATCAGCTCATAGAGTTGGATGTCTTCCATTTTAATCTGAAAATGATAAAAAATTAAGTTATTTAAACTCGCATAAGTTTTTTTGTGCATGTGTGCGAAATCTGCCGAAAGCAAAGGCTGAGCATGCGCTTTTTTGTTCTGCCCTTGAACGTCAAACAGCACACATATACATACATACATGCATATTTTGCATGTACATTTGTTTGTACGTATGTTTGCATATGCATGTATGTGTGCTTCTGTGCTGTTTGACGTTCAAGGGCAAAACAAAAAAAACGCATCGCGGACACAAAATATGTATACATACAAATGTTCATATTTAAACACGCACTTCTACTGTGTAAAGAGCTCAAAGTTTTTTTACTTACCTCTCACACGCGCCAGCACAGATCGAATGACGAAATTCTCAAGAAGAAGCTAGAAGTTCGCTGCAGACCCGACGCCAACTTCGAAACGTTCACGAAAAAAAAACGACCGGCACTCGTTTGCGCGCTTGCGGCAGCAGAGCAATGAGCATTGTGATGTCCATTTGATGTCTACTTTGATCTGAAATCATATCACTAGAGCATTTTTCATATCACTTTGATCATTTCACATTTCAATATAATATTTTTAGTATCAATGTGGTATTACAGGTTCATATTGATATTAAATAGTTTCACTTTGATATGCAAGTATTGATATTACTGATATGATATTGAAATACCTGATCTTATTTTTTCTGTGTACATATTTTAACAAGGCCACCCAATTTCTGTGGCCGCTATACGATATAGTTGTGCTATCAAACTCGGTAGAATTATGCAAAAGCATAGAAAACTTATAAATAAGAGGTTTGGAGACGTTTGCGTTAAAGACAAAAAAGTTTTTATACCCTTGAGGGTAAATTAAAATTGTCCAGATGTTTGTAACGCATAGAAGGAAGCATCTCCGACCACCCAAACTATATATATATTCTTTTTCACACAATTTTGAGGAGTTTGGTCAAAATAGGATGGATATATCGTATAGCTGCCATATAACAAACTAGCAAGCAAGTGTTCAAAGTAGTGGCGCCATCAAGCTGCAAGGGTATATATACTTCGGTCGAGCCGAAGTTAGCTTCCTTTAGACGCTACCATAGAAAACAAACATTTTTCTCACTAGAACTTCTTTTCGACCGATAGTTCCTTTGGCAGCTATATGCTATAGTCATCCGATTTGGATCAAGCTTGGCAGAATTGTGTGGTGGCATATAATATTGATTACTAACAAGTTTGGTAGCGATAGCATTGAAAACAAAAAAGTTTTTCCCACTAAGACTTTTTTCCAGACTTATCTTTTGTATAGCAGCAACAAAACTTGGTGGAATTATTTGAAAGCATAGAAAACTTCGAAATACGAGGTTTTGGCACGTTTGCGTTGAAGACAAAAAAGTTTTTCTCACTAAAACTACTTTTTCGACCGATGGTTCCTATGGCAGCTATATGATATAGTCATCCGATCCGGCCGAGTCCGACGACCGAAATGTGCAGCGTATTTGTACCAAAAGACTTCGTGCAAAGTTTGGTTAAGATAGCTTTAATACTGACGGAGGAGATAGCATAGAAACAGACGGACAGACGGTCATGGCTATATCAACTCAGCTCGTCATGCTGATCAAGAATATATATAGTTTGTGTGGTCGGAGATTACTTTTATGCGTTACAATCATCTGGACGATTTTAATATACCCTCTACAAGGGTACAAAAAAGTTTCATAAAAAAGCTTTGTGCAAGAGCGCAGAGTTGTGCAATTTTGCAATACATGTCAAAACCCACTTTCGTTTTTCGTAACGTCACGCAAGCAGATATTTTGTCTTATATCTTTAAGTCCTTATAGTCGACTGATCTCATATTTTTTTCTGATTTTAGTGCTACTTTATTTCTTAAATGAAATTGAGGAATGCAAATCATTTAAGACCTTTCCTTAATTTATTTATACGAACTAAAAGTTAAGATGTTGATTAAACATGTTTACACTTGGTGGTTTTTTTGTCCGATTTAACAAAAGCCATACAGAACTTCTTTGACTATGGCTTTTTAGTTGTCATGGCAAAATATGCCCAAAAGAGTTATCGGGAGCAATTGTGCTTACGAAAGACAAGCGAATCGAGCTGTCATTTGCTCAAAGGACCAGGACCGTGTAGAATTTTTTGACAATTATTTTTGACACCAAATAAAACTAAGCGCATAATGAACTACTTTGCCTTAACCTACCCACCTTTATAAAATGCTTCAGCTCAAATAATTCGGGATTGTGGCGGTCGTGACGTAGTAAAAGTATGTTGCAATTACTTCGAGGGAGGCCTGGGTTTAACCCAGCCTTCAGAACATCTAAAACATCACCAGGTATTTGCGTCAGCTGAGAAGTGAATTGCCATAAAAATCTTGTCCAACATTTTCCCTCGGACTTGGCGTTATACTGTTGGTCAGCAAAAGAATATGAAAAGATAATAGTCAGAACCTCTTAAAAGTAGTGTGAATTATTGACCCTCCCTTTCTAAGTTAAACTCCATAAATTTTGATTTTATATTTTTTAATTTGTCTCCGTTTTGCCCTCTTCATCATAGTAGCCAAATGTCAAACGTAATTGTTCATACAATACAAACATAATTATTGTGTTTGGCACCAATTTCAACAAACTTGGCACAATACCACGAAATAGACCACGTACCCCAAATCGCAGCATATATTTTATTTCTTCAACATTCTGGAATTCTCCTAATGGGGCAGATTGATTAAGGGTCTTTAAAACTTCAATAGGTTGAAGAAAGGGTCCACAGATCAAGGCAGCTGTGAGAGAGCTCCACACATGGACAGCTTTGCTATCGTGCTTGAACTTAAAGTAATTCATGTAACAATACTTGGCCTAGTTGGGATAAGGGTACTGGGATCTAAGCAGCTCGAGTTGGCAATCGCTTATCTCACTCACCTGATCGTAAACCGCATTCTGCCCTATCGTAAGCAAAGCGGCTCTTATACAGGAATAGGAGCCGCCATTGTACAACGTTCGCCAACCCTCGTCTCGACATATTTTGTAGATTCCATCAAACACATGACGATAATTTGGCCGCGATTTCTCGGGCAGTTCACGATTCATATGCATTCTGGTGTTAACCACCTCCGTGGGAATGCCGACAACACCGGCCGTAATTCCGGCAATGCTAGCCACAAAAACCTTGTGAGGAAAATTGTATTCATCGACATACCGTTTGCCGACATTGTATAAATGAAATCGCAGAGTGGTATAAGTCAATTGCCGGACGATTTGCGCACTTAGACCATCGTAGAGGGATAAGACACCTGAAAAGAGCAAAGTAGAAGCTGTTTTTAAGACCGTTTGAAGTTAAAATTACCATCGTTTCTGACAGCCCTTCGGATAAGCTGTATCATCGATCTATCCTCTCTGAGAACCATCATACGCGTCTCCAGTAGATCAAAAGGTGAGGTAACAATTTGAGTGAAAGCACCCGATACTCCACCACACCACCAGCGGGGATGTATTCTAACAGCCGGATATTGTCATTGTCAGTCTTAACCAATAAGGCGCTTAGGTAATAACGCTTACCTTTGCTCTCTACGGGCGACATCGCATGGTTTATATTGATTCGCCAGTTTGCGGCTTTTCAAACTTCTGCCTGTGGGGTCCGTGTTGACATTATTCCACTGGGTAAAGGGAGACTTGTGTTACCTGACCTGAAACTTCCCCTTTAGACTGAGTTCTCTGAGATCTCCGAGTGTCGTTTAAGCATCCGGCCATTAGCGCGTGCACTCAAGTGCGTTGTCTAATTGCTGGTCCAAGTTCGAACTAATTGAGCTTTCCCCGCAGGGTGGGCCAACTTTTGCCTTCAGTTCGCTCGTTGCAAGCCAAAAAGTTGGCCTCAGGTGTTGCAAAATTGTCGTGTAATTTGGCATAGTTTTTGGTGGCTTTACAGTTGGTGCAGACGGCCGGAACAACTTTGTAAGTGCGCTTGCTAACACAGTTGTCATGGCATTATCTCAGCCATTAAAGAAGCTGGTGAAATGGCAATGCAATTGCTGTGGTGTCTAGAAACATAATTGTGATTATGTTTTCAGCATCAAAGAAAATCCAAATCCTAGTTAAGGCTTATATATAAAAAGACTTTTGTTATGTCGATAATTTTACAAAGATGCAAAAACTATTGAAGCGAATCTCGGGTCCACCTGGTCGCCTTCTGAGTCATCAGCCGAGTGGTACTAATCAATGTTAGGTGATAGGAGCAGTGACTCAGGTTGGCCAGGGCACAAAGCGCGGTAGATAGGGAAGCAGAAGGTACTCCGACAACTAGTAGTTAGGGTTCATCCCAAGAAAGGGAGACCGCCAATCAATTCAATTAACATTTCAGACAAGTCTTTATTCGCACATGTTTGTCCACGAGTCGGCAAGGAGAGAGCAAGGTTAAGAATCGATGCCTCGATACATGACCTCAGCACTAAGAATCTTATGTGGGACCAGGGGACTAGCTCCAGAGTTCTGCACACAGCATATGCGACTCTATAGAGTAGATACATATATAGCCAATCCATTTGTCTGTCTGTCCGTATGTACCGATATGAACCGATCTCAGAGAAGCTACGAGCCAGAGGCTCGAAATGTAAGGTACGTAGACATCTTATGCATTGAGGGAGATGAAGTTTATTTCCAATTTTTACCTCAAGCTTTGTACGGAGATACTTGCGAAATGTGTGCGAAATCTCTGCAAATAATTTCACTGATAGCAAAAGCGCAATAAGGCGCTCATCTCTAGTTGTTTTGTTAACAAATTTAACTTGGCGGGAAAATTTAAATTAATTAACAGCGATGATGCGACAGTTGCTACAATAGCTCTCTGTGATTTCTAAGAAGCGGTAGTGAAGGCACCTAGGGTTCGACAGAGTTTGGTTAATCCGTTTTTGCAAAAAATTTATTGGTTTTTAGGTGACCTTTATTTTTAATAGGCAAATGGTTCTCTATGGACACGACTAGGGAAGGGTCATGTCATCTCGTTATTATGTACTGATTAGGAAATGTCGTCTACGACTTGCGGCGACAAAGAACTCCCAAGTCCGACCATTGCAAAGTTGTGCAGCTCATCCGGTCGACATACAGAATGAATCACTTAGAGCTGGGCCAAAGTTCCTCATCATCAGCCATCTCGTACAAGGAGATAAAGGTTCTGTAAAATAGAATTAACGCCGGCAAGTCATATGTGGAGCTGACCCCCACTCCACATAGCTGCCTTCTTGAGTTGCGATGGGTACGCCATCATCGTCAGCGTAAGCTGTCCTTTAACAGCCCAAGCCGCGTTGCAATGTTCTCCTAGTAAAAAGCAAACAATTGTGAATTACATAATTAAACTCAATACTATATCAATTACTATATTTACCATCCTTTCAAGGGCTGCACCTTTTCTTTCCCAGATGATTTTTTCAAACCGCAATCATTTTGCTGCCACAGCACAATTTTCTCTTTTATTTCATCAATTAGGGCCACCTTCTCCTACAATGAAAAGTTGCCCATTTATTACTAATTTTTTAACACCGCGCCACACACTTGTATGTATTTGTGTACACACTGTCACAAAATTGTGTAGCGCTACATCGAAAAATATGGTTTGCACATATTTCACAAGTCCATGAGCTCTGGAGAAGTTCCAAAAAACTTTCCAAAAAATATCATCTATCCTACATATATGGAAAAAGGACTCACCAACTGATTTCGAAAACTACAGGGGCATTTCGTTCTTGAATTCAATCGTGAAAACGATGACGTCGATCATACTAGCAAGACTTAATGCTTTTGCTGAGACCAAACAACTGCTAAGAAAGAATCAATCAGGCTTTCGCAAAGGAAATTCTACCGTCGACAGCAATTTTGTGCTGAAATGAAAAGAAAAAATTGTATCTTTTTTTATAGATTTCGAAGCTGCGTTTGATACGATTCACCGAAGAAGCCTGCTAGACAAATTAAACAACATGGGTGTTTCAACTAAAATTATCAAAATATTGCGAAGCTTGTACACGCATAATTAGACAGCAGTTTGGGATGGCAGTACCCTATCGGAGTGGTTTGAAACAAACATCGGAGTAAAACAAGGCTGCTTACAAAGTTCATTGCTTTTAGCGTTATTTGTGTATGATATTGACAGCTGACGATAGGCGGCCAATTGTTATCGAAATCGCGCGCTCTGCCAGCATCAGCTGCGATCGCCGCCACCGGCGACAGCGCACGGCGGCCTATAAAAGCAGAGCATCAGCTTGTAACGAGTCCTTTTTGACCCGAAAACCAATGCAGGCTATGCTCAGGGTAATCGAGGATCGTTCCAACAAATTTATATTGGACTTGCAATAACAACACAAGAGATTCTTTATTCTATTATTCACCAGCGACGTGGTTCACTTTATTGTTCGCTCTGATGTTTCACTTTGATGTTTCACTTATAACTATGGTACAGCTGTATAAACCTATCTGAGGTATCCTTGCCAATCCGCAAGGTACGCCTCCTATCCGGCTCACCGCCGTGCTCGCAGGGTTTCGTTGGCCAAAGACACGCCGTGCACGTTCAAGCAATCGCTCGACTCGCAGGTTCGTCTATTCCGCACAACCTCCACGTACTGCCCTACTATCGTCCTACAAGGACTCAAAGGATACGCTGGCTAGTATGTCCGCCTATAACGTCGAATCAGCGTTCGACACACAGGCTATACGTGCGCACAGCTACCTTTCTTGATGACTGTCGATTATCCTTCCGCTAGGATATCCTATATCTGATTCAAGTCCTTCCACGAGGACTGTTCCGTATCCTTGCAAGGATTCCGCACTCGATTTCCCGTTTGTAGTATCCTGGAATACTCCGTTTCGCCGCACTTATACTTTCACGATTCGTTCCGCACTCGCTTAGATCCCGATTCACATTGACTTCCTTCCATGTCGTCAGCGGCCTCTTATATAGCCCTCCCGGGCTGTCTCCCGGTGTCTCCTTGTCTCCTTCTAGAACATTCGAGACTCCCAGATCTTCCATACGGCACTTTCCTCTGCCTAGCAACAGCGCACTTAGAATTTGCCAGCGACATCGCCCCTTCAGCCCATTGGAGCGACTGCGACAACTAGCCTCTGCTCCCAACTTAACGGATCCTTCCGTTTACTTGCTGCATCTCCGCCGTCTGTCGTGCTGCTATTCCCCTGGACTCCCATTCATTTCCCCTCTCCCCTGAATACGCCTTGTTTCCCCCTTATGCGGCGAATTCGCCGCACTTCCCCTTTCGAAGTATACATTTCCCCTTTCGCTCCATGCCCTTTTGTCTGTGAGGGATAACCATTCCTCACACTCCCCTCTTTCTTCGGGAAGCGGAAATGTCCCATTTCCGTCTTCGTTTGTAACCACTTTTGAACTTCCCGCCCTTAATACCATCGCTGCCCCCTTGATATATCGATCGACCACCTATCGGCCTTCATCCCATCCCAATTGCAACGATACCAAGTAACCATCGTTACCCGACCTCGTTCCTTATATCGATAACAATCGGCCACCTGCCAATCGACGATCTCCCATCCCAATTGCACCGATACCAAGTAACCATCGTTACCCGACATCGTTCCTTATATCGATAACCATCGGCCACCTGCCAATCGACGATCTCCCATCCCCTACCGCACATGGGCGATATTTCTTTGAGGTGAGAGTAACTTGTTTACCTTTTTTTTTCTTCTGACTTTATAACCACTTTCTCCTTTCCTCCAGCACCACCTGATGCCTCTGCCGACTGCGGCTGCGCTGCTGATGCCCCCCTATGTCGCCATGTATGTGCGCGGGCTGGCCTTTGCCCGGCTGCGACTCGTCTTCTTCCCCCCCGCGGCGCCTGTTGCAGTTTGTGTTTTTTTTTTTTTTATATACACAGCGCCTGTTGCTGTGTGTGTTTTTTTTTTATTGTGATCTTTTAGTTTTATTGTGTGTGTGTTTTCCTTTGTGATTTGTAGCTTTAATTGTTTTTCGTTCCCCCATGACATGCCCCCTTTAACCCTTGTGTGTTCGTTTATTCTTTTTCTTTTTCTTTTATAGCTTTTTATTTCATACTATTTTATTTATATATATTTATATTATTTCATATTATTTTATTTATATATATTTATATTATTTCATATTTTTTTTTTATATTATTTATTTATTTCATATTTTTTTTACAAATAAAGCCTTTTATTTTATATTATTTTCTGTGTTTTTATTTTCTTTTTTTGTATTTTTTTTTTTTATTTTACGAGGTGTGGTGTCCACCCACACCTCAGAGTGCTCCGCACTCCACCCATACCTCCCCTTTGCCTCCTCGTACCTTTAGGCGGTACCTTGTGGCCCCTATCCACAAAATGTGGGACCACCTCTTCCTTGGCTGGTTTTTTCTGGCCAATAGCATTACTAATGCCTCGCGCGGCCACTCACCTAGGCCCAACGAGCGCCATCGTCCCCAGGTTATCTCGCTTCTTGCCTCTTCAGCCTTTTGTGGGTGCTGCTGCGAGGCTTGCCTCCCGAAGGTTGGCCTTTGTGGAGCTTCGCTCTTGAGCTGCTCCTCCGGCCAAGACTGCTGCCTTTGTAGCGTTGGTCTCCTTGGGATCGGCCACTCCCTCGGTCCCTCCGGTTCCTCCTCCTCGTCATCCGCCTCTTCCGCCTCCACTTCCACAGCCACCGCCGTGGGCGGCACTTCAACGTCTGACGGTGACAGCCTCACCACTGCGTCAGACTGCCTGCTCCCCTTTCTTCGTGGATCCCTTCCACTGCCGGTGCCTTCGCCGACTGGCTCACACCACGTCACCACTGTCGTCACCTGATGGTAACGCCAGCCTTCCGTCACCCAAGTGTGCTGCCACTGAGACCGCGTCGGCGGTGCGGGTCTCTGCGGCTGAGGCTGCTCGGGCTCCGGCTCCCTCTCCTGCTCTCCTTCACCTTCAGAGTCAGTGATTATTATCACTTCGTCCATGGGATGGGGTGTGGGTGGTCTGGCCGGTACCCAGGCCGGAGATGGGCTCCTCAACGGCTCGTACCGTGGTCCACCGGCTGCTGCCTCCTCGTCCGACCGCATGCATGGTTCTGCCACCCCGAACTGGGTCTCCCAGTCGACTCCTTGCCCCTCCGCAGCACTGTCCTCCGCGCTGCTCCATGCCCCCAGCTGTTGTGGAGACGGTATTGGCGATAGGTAGTTACCCACCTCTTCCGCCTCCGACACCAGTGGTGACGCCAGTAGCTGCAACACCGGCGATGGGCTCCTCGGCATGCGGATCGGACTCCGTGGTCGACGGATCAGCCTCGCTCCTGCGAATGGCAGGCGCTTCCTGCCACAGGCCAGACGCCGTCCTCGTCGGGCGAACCCCGACACTACGCGTACTTTCGGTCTGCTTGACGGTGACATGCTTCAGCTTAAAAAAATCTCGATTGGTGCCGTCCATGCGCTTGAGGCCCTTTATATAGGCCCTTGAAGCTTTTGCGCATTCCGTTAGAATCATGGTGGCCATCATTGATTTTTAGCCAGAGAGTAATCCTAACTGGAGTTCGTTATCTCGCTATCCCTCTCTACTTGTCTCTTTCCCTCCCAATGCCCTTTGCTTTTCCCCTTCTTCTGCCAATTCGCCGTGTTTCGCTGCATGGCCACTAGCAGGGGTAATATTTTGTTAGGGTGGACTTTTCTCTATGCCCTAACAAAAATTTTATTTATTTTATATATTATTATTTTTTTTTATTATTATTATTTTGAATTATTTTTTTCATTTCTTTTTTTTTCTACTTCAGGTTATAATGATAATTATTTGTTTTAGGGTGGACTTGTTCTCTCTGACGCAAAAAATTTTTTTTTTATATATTTTTTTTTTTGTTATTATTATTTTTAATTCTTTTGTGAGAGAGAATTATTTGCTTTTATTTTACCTAACTGAAAATCATCAGTTTTCTCCGTATTCAACTGAAATCATCAGTTTCCCTCCTTTTAACGGAAAATTATTTTTATATTATTATTTTTAATTCTTTTGTGAGAGAGAATTATTTGCTTTTCTTTTACCTAACTGAAAATCATCAGTTTCCTCCGTATTCAACTGAAATCATCAGTTTCCCTCCTTTTAACTGAAAATCCTTCGTATTTAACTGAAAGTCATCAGTTTCTCTTTTTTTTTTGTATTTAACTGAAATCATCAGTTTTTTCCGTATTTAACTGAAAATCATCAGTTTCTATTCTTTTAACTGAAAATCATCAGTTTCCTTCGTATCTAACTGAAAATCATCAGTTTTTTTTTTTTTGTATTTAACTGAAATCATCAGTTTCTCTTCTTTTAACTGAAAATCATCAGTTTCCTTCGTATTTAACTGAAAATCATCAGTTTTTTTTTCTTTGTATTTTCCATCATTCCTTTTGACCCTCCACGACCTGTGGTTTCAACTCACTTACGTGAGCTGTACGTTCTCTCTGGTCCCTCTTGTGTCTTAATTTGCAGATTACTGGGGATTTGAACCCAACAATCACGTACGGTCCTCCGTATCTGGGTGCCAATTTTGCAGCAAATCCTTCCACTGCTTTTGACAGGTTATGCTCTTTAGCCCATACTGTTTGTCCTACCTCCGGTTTCCACGGTCGGCGTCTCAGATTGTAATATCTGGCTTGATCTTGGGCTGCTCTTTCTAGGTTCCTTCTAATTACCTCGAATAATTCTCGCAGTTTTGTTGCATTTTCATTCGGTTTTTGTGGTTCTTGTCCGATTCCTAGTGTCACCTCGTCATACAAGGCTTTCGGAAGTCTTGGCTCTCTTCCCTGTGTAATGAAGGTCGGCGAATATCCCGTCGACTCTGTTACGCTCGAGTTTACGGCTAACATTATTTCTGGCCACTTTTCGTCCCAAGTTCTTTGTTCTTCTCCTGCGAATTGTGCAATCATTGTCTTCACGGTCCGATTTGCTCGTTCAGTCGGATTTTCTTGTGGAGTGTATGGAGCTGTGAACTGCTGTTTGGCTCCTATGTCCTCCAAAAATCGCTTAAAAACCCGACTTGTAAACTGGACCCCATTGTCCGTGATCACTACTTTTGGAACCCCGAATCTTGACAAGATTCTTTCTCTGAACGCCTTTTTTAACGACTCCGCTGTTGCTTTTCTCATCGGGATTAGTTCTGTCCATTTCGAAAACCGATCTATGAGGACTAACAGCATGGTATTTCCATGCTTAGATCGTGGTAGTGGGCCGACAAAATCTGCGCATACAGTCGCCCATGGTTCCTCTGGGACCTGTGTGAGCATTTTGCCTGCTGCTTGTAATTGGCTTGGTTTATACTTTTGGCATGTTTCGCACCTGTTCACGTACCTTCGTACGTCTCTATGCATTCCTGGCCAATAATATCTTGATGCTATTCTTGCGATGGTTCTTCTTGATCCGGTGTGCCCCGCTGACGCTGAGTCATGGTTTTCTCCTAGTACTCTTCCTCTAGACCCAGTAGGAACACATAATTTCCACGAAACTACGTCTTCGTTCCCTGCCCTATGAGGAATATGGCGGTACAATTCTCCACCTTCAGCCAAATAGTCTGGAAATTTTTGTGGATTATTTAGTACCTTCTTCGTCATTTCCTTTATCCACTCGCACTCAATTTTGTCTTCCTTGTGTACTTCTGCAATTGCTTTTTCTTTTGCCCTTCTGCAGGTCTCTAGCGGTTGTCTTGACAGTGCATCTGCCACGACGTTTAATTGGCCTTTTCTATATGCGATTTCGAAGTCATATTGCTGTAGCTCCAATGCCCATCTAGCTATTCTGCCCGTCGGGCTTTCGATACTGTTGAGCCATTTTAACGCCATGTGATCCGTAACTACCTTGAAGTGGTATCCCTCTAAGTATGGTTTCAGCCTTCGGATTGCCCAAACTATTGCCAAGCATTCTTTTTCTGTGGCCGAATAGTTTTTCTCCGCTTGGTTAAGCGTTCTACTTGAGTATGATATGACCTTTTCGCCCTCTTCTGTTTCTTGTGTTAGAACGGCCCCAATACCATAGTCGCTCGCATCGGTCTGTAGTATGAACATTCGTTCAAAATCGGGACACGTCAAAACCGGATCTGCAGTTAGTTTATTTTTTACTAATTCGAATGCCTTCTGATGCTCATCTGTCCATATCCATTTCACCTTTTTCTTTAACAACGAATGTAATGGCTGTACCATTGTTGCAAAGTCTGGGACGAATCTTCTGTACCATGATGCGACCCCTAAATATTGTCGTAGTTCCTTTACGTTCGCTGGTGGTTTCAGTTCGGCAATCGCTGCCACCTTTTCTGGATCCGTACATATGCCCTTTCCAGTTATCCGATGGCCGAGGTACTGCAATTCTTTTCTAAAGAATTGACACTTATCTGCATTTATCCGCAGATTTGCCTTCTTTAACCTTCGGAAAACCTCCTTTAGATTTGCCATGTGTTCTTCTAGTGTACGACCTATCACTATTATGTCATCCTGGTAGGCAAACGCGTGTGGCATCATTTCTGGGCCGATCACTTGGTCGAGTGCTCTCTGAAATGTTGCCGATGCTGAATGTAACCCGAATGGCATAACCTTCCATTGGAATAGTCCTTTCCCTGGAACAGTAAATGCCGTCATTGGTCGGCTGCTTTCTTCCAGCGGTATCTGCCAGTATCCATCCTTTAAGTCCAGACTACTTATGTAACACGCTTCCTTCAGCTGATCCAGTATGTAGTTGATCCTTGGCATCGGGTATGCATCCTTTATTGATTTCTCGTTGACTGTCCTGAAATCTACGCAGAATCTCCATTTTCCCGTTTTCTTTTTCTTCACCATGACCACAGGTGAGCTATAAGGGCTACTAGACGGCTCAATGCATCCCATTTCCAGTAATTCGTCTACCTTTTTATTGATTTCTTCCTGCATTTTCGGATTCTTGGGGTAATATCTCTGTTTGACTGGTCGATCGTCCTTCATGGTGATCCTGTGCACTGCTATATTTGATGGGCCTTTTAACTTTGCCAATTCTGCCAACTCTTGCTTGAGGAATTGATCAATGCCTTCATTATGTTCCTCTTTGACTTCTATTTCGACTGCGACTGACAATTTTTCCTCCAACCATCCGTTCCTGCGGCTTCGGGCCGGTATGACCACTTTATGTCCTGCGCATGTCAGTTCCGCCCCTACTCCTTGCAAGAAGTTCCAACCTAGCACAAGATGATCTATCACTCCCGGTAGTATCATCAAGTCTATGATTGTACTTCGATCGCCGAATACGATTTGAACGCTCAGTTGTGTTCCTATTTCCGCGTTCCTGCCGTCTGCCAAACGTACTTGTTTCTTTGTGGGTTTTCTTGTGCCCACTGCCTTTAATTTGTCGCATAATTCCTGGCTTGCGAAACTCCCGGTAGCCCCTGTGTCGATTGTAGCCTTTATTTTCTCTTCTCCAATCAACACCCATGCCGACAATTGGTTTTCCTCTTCCTGTAGACTTCCCACTAATTTTGCGAGGCAGATTCTGGCGACCTCTGCTCGCCCCTTGGAGGCTGAGGTCGCTGAGCGTTTCCCGACTGCTTGCAGCACTCCCATGTTCTTACCCCTATTCGACCACATTGCCAGCAGAATGTCAGTCGACGGTTCGAGCATTCTCGTGCCCAATGCCCTGATTGTCCGCATCTGCGGCATGCCTGTGCTGGGTTCTGAACGAAGTTCACGTTTCCATCATTTGCTGGTTCTGTTCTTTGGTGTGTTTGTGGGCCTCGGTGAGTCATATGCCTGTCTTGTTCTTGGCATCTTCTGCATATGTCTTCCCCCACTGTCTTCCGCGGTGTGGCCATAGGCATCGCTTTGTTCCTTTCTGCATGGCTCTCTTGTTTAAATATTTCCCGATCCCTTTCCAATGCTTCGAATTCGTCGGCTAATTGCATCAGTGTATCTAAATTTTTGATACGATGTGGGCGAACAAATGCTCGGAGGTCTGGTGTGCAATTTCCTCCGATTATTTCCAGTTGTTCGACTTCTGTACACTGCAGTGGCCTCATTAGTGTTTGCATTTCTAACATATAGTCTTTGAATGCTTCGTTCCAGTATTGCTTTCTTTGGTGAACCTTTTCAGCTAGTTTACTAAAATAGCCCCTAGGCAGGAAATATGCCTTAAAGCTTTCTCCAAACTCTTCCCACTTCGTCCATTGCTTGTTGTTTGCTAGATACCAGTTTAAGGCCTTATCCTTAAGCAATTCTGGCATGGCTCGTGGGATCATATCTAGATCAATATCGTACATTTTTGCTGACCATTCGACCTGTTCTAAGAACTCTAACGGTTTAGTATTTCCGTCGAACCTGAATGCCCATTCCCTGACTTGTTTGGCTACCTTTGCGCATTCGTTTGTGTTACTGTTTGGTTTTCTGTTTGCTGTTGCTGTTTTCTCCTGCTTGGCTTCTTCACCTGAAGATTTTACTCCTGCCATGTATGGGAATGATAATTCTTCTAGGTTGGTGTCTATTTTTCTTGGTAGCAATGCTTGTACGGCTTTTGGTAATGGTGACTTACCATATATTTCCGCCATGGCTTTTATCTTGTCTTTCCATTCCGGGCATGCTTCGTTGATTAATATCCACTCTCCAAATTGTTTCCTCATATTATCCACGTTGCCGGTTAGTTCGATACCGAACTCTTCTGCGTGGAGTAACAATTCTTCCTTTTTGAGGTGATAGATCCATGCTCTCCCCATTTTCGCACTTTTTACTTGACTCTTTTTGTATTGCTATTGACAAGACCACGTTGGGCGCCAGTTGTAACGAGTCCTTTTTGACCCGAAAACCAATGCAGGCTATGCTCAGGGTAATCGAGGATCGTTCCAACAAATTTATATTGGACTTGCAATAACAACACAAGAGATTCTTTATTCTATTATTCACCAGCGACGTGGTTCACTTTATTGTTCGCTCTGATGTTTCACTTTGATGTTTCACTTATAACTATGGTACAGCTGTATAAACCTATCTGAGGTATCCTTGCCAATCCGCAAGGTACGCCTCCTATCCGGCTCACCGCCGTGCTCGCAGGGTTTCGTTGGCCAAAGACACGCCGTGCACGTTCAAGCAATCGCTCGACTCGCAGGTTCGTCTATTCCGCACAACCTCCACGTACTGCCCTACTATCGTCCTACAAGGACTCAAAGGATACGCTGGCTAGTATGTCCGCCTATAACGTCGAATCAGCGTTCGACACACAGGCTATACGTGCGCACAGCTACCTTTCTTGATGACTGTCGATTATCCTTCCGCTAGGATATCCTATATCTGATTCAAGTCCTTCCACGAGGACTGTTCCGTATCCTTGCAAGGATTCCGCACTCGATTTCCCGTTTGTAGTATCCTGGAATACTCCGTTTCGCCGCACTTATACTTTCACGATTCGTTCCGCACTCGCTTAGATCCCGATTCACATTGACCTCCCTCCATGTCGTCAGCGGCCTCTTATATAGCCCTCCCGGGCTGTCTCCCGGTGTCTCCTTGTCTCCTTCTAGAACATTCGAGACTCCCAGATCTTCCATACGGCACTTTCCTCTGCCTAGCAACAGCGCACTTAGAATTTGCCAGCGACATCGCCCCTTCAGCCCATTGGAGCGACTGCGACAACTAGCCTCTGCTCCCAACTTAACGGATCCTTCCGTTTACTTGCTGCATCTCCGCCGTCTGTCGTGCTGCTATTCCCCTGGACTCCCATTCATTTCCCCTCTCCCCTGAATACGCCTTGTTTCCCCCTTATGCGGCGAATTCGCCGCACTTCCCCTTTCGAAGTATACATTTCCCCTTTCGCTCCATGCCCTTTTGTCTGTGAGGGATAACCATTCCTCACAAGCTTACTGGGACTTTACTTGGTGCGCGGCATCGGTCGAGTCAAAACCTTGGAGCAGCAGATCAACCATTAGGTGCTAACATATGTAATCGTTGGCCAGGAGTTTTTTTCGTCTCTGGAACGCAGGAGTGCAGACAGCCTAGCGGGACCCATTGATTTACTAGCTCTTTACGGGAATGTGGGGGGGTTGTTTGCTGCTGCCTCAACTGCACACTACACAATATTTATTATAGAGTCCCTAAAGCCCTAATTCATATCGGCTTAAACCGGTCAATACAAAAAGGCTAAACGACTCGAACTTCACGGAAGATTCCCACAAGTACGATCGAAACAAAATCAAAGATAGGAGAAAGGGAAAACGAGGGAATAAGGAAAAGGGAAAACAAGTTTAATGGCTATGTCTTTGTTCCGACAGGCGGTGTGGTCTAAGGTGACAAACGACCTACACCTTCTGTACCCAACCCGACCATGATCTGCAAATGGATTAGCGTTAGCAGATCCCCAAATGTACACGCTATATCATTTTAACTTTTCGACCCCATGACTCAGGAAATAACAATCTTTACACAAACATTTTCAAAATCAAATTCAATTATATATTCACCAATAATAACTTTTCAGTCAGCAGATACATCCGTAACTTATAAAATTTATTAGCTAATTCTATCATTGTTATCCTCTTAGGACAAAGGTAACTTCCTTAAAGTGTTATTTTTATTCTGAAGCATTTCGCACATTCAGAAACAGGAACCAAAGACGACCGAAATATTCTTCATATCGACGTAATTAAGTTTAATTTTAATTTTGTTTTCAGCTTCGATACTTCGTTTTAATACTACATGGGTCACCCTAATGAATTTAATCATACAAATTATTCGCTGATTCACTTTTCAATCGTGGTCTCTTAATATAACTTTTAATTTCTAGGGTTATTTATCTTTAAAATTCATTCTTATGTTTTGTTCTTCTACTTCATTAACTTTCGCTTACTTTCTAATTTATTGCTCTCATTTCATTTACTTTTAATTCACCGCTGTAAAAGATAATATAGGTAATTGATAATTTATAGAATTAAGTAATTAAAGATATAGAAAATATATATATGGGTATGCGTGCGGATATGTATAGTAATTTTTTTGTTGAATTCATTATCTTCTTATTGTTACATAACGAAGAGTATGGTATAGTTTACGTTACGATAAAAATGACAACATGATCAAAACAAAAGAAGTTGTCTCTTTGTAAGTTTGCGCTTAATTTCGAATCAGCTGACGGCTTCAGCGATAAAATATAAAAACTGGAGTGGAATGGTAGAGAACGTTACCGTTAAAGTTTAGAAAAAGCTCGAGTTGAATATAAAAAAGACGCGAATACGATGTGAGATAATCAAACAAAGATTTTATTTACATTGGTTAAGCTCACTGTTCATTTGAAACACAAATCCAACTAAGAAAGGAGATCGTAAGAACTTCATGCCAAGTTAAGCTTTCGCTATGATGTTATTTGCTCTTAATTATTTCAAGAAGGAATTTTTAGAGTTCGTACGATATCACTCTCTTAAATAAATCACTCTCTTTGCACATGTGTAAAACTTTCGCACCGTAAAATACAGGGTGCTCAGTTTTGAGATTTCACTCACCAGACGCAATCGACGATGGAGGCCTCCTCGTTAATTTGTTGTGGTTGTTGATGTTGATTTTTATATATGTTGGGGTGATATGTGTTTAACATTTTAGATTTGGTGTTTTGTTTTGTACCTCTTGTATAAACTTTAGCGTTGGCGGACTTTCCTTGGTTTACTTTGCGCTTTTTATGCTTTGCTCATTTAGAGTTTTTCGCCAATGCACACACACTCACACACATACTTGAATTTAGTAATATTAATTGTTTCGTATCTTTGGCGCGTTGAATTGCAAGTAAACTCCATGAGAACAATTTACACATAAAAAAAATATATAGAATTTTAAGATTTTAATTTGGTTTTCATCGTTTTTTCTGGACGTTTGCCCTTTTCTTTCTATTGGTATTCTTTTTTTTCTTTTTCACCCTGGAGTTTCGTGTCACGATCACTATTTTCGGCTCAACTTCTCCGCAACCACTATTAGGCCCCCCACTCTCGACCTCAAATTTGGGAAATGGCCAGATCAGGACCCGGGTTATTGTTGGACCGACTTTGATGAATGGTGTGGGACTTTTGCTGACGGCGGTCAGCCTCTCTGAAGTGGATGAAACTGCGCTGCTAAGGCTTTGCTGGCGTTGGCGACTCTGCACTGCCTGCTCTAAGGCTTTGCTGCGTTGGCTGAACCGTCGCTGGCCTGGGCGATAACCTTTCACGGACAATTATATTGTCGTAACCATCCAAAAATCTGGTTTCTGTTAAACTCGATGACAATTTGATTTCCCTTAAAAGGGATGCAAAAGCGCTGAGGATGGCTTAGGAAAACTTGGATTAAGTTGTTCCTTTTGTTGCCAGTGTATGTCGCTTGAATACGTCTGCTCGCTTTGATCGCTCGTAAAGAAAAGGAGGAAGCTAGTAGAAGGAAGCAGACGGAAGTCTAGTTTGACAGATGAATATCGTATGCAACCCTGCCGATATCGATAGGTTAGCTATCGTAGAGTTGTAACTTCGATAACTGTGCCCTATTTGGCGCGATTTTGATCACTTTTAAATCTATGATCTAAATACCATGTTGAATCCGTTTTCTGTGGATTACTTCCAAGGGTTTTAATTTGATATTACTGTTCGTATATACGAAATGTGATTATGTTTTGGGTTTTTATTTTTGATTATTTTTTTCAATGGTCTTTGCGACCATTACACATAGAATAAAAAACATACATAGAAGCGAGATGACACGCTCCAAATTTTATTTTATTTTCGCGATTCATGATATTTTACCATTTACCAAAATTTACCATTTATAGAATTCCCTTTTTTTTTTGCAAATTAAGTGAAAAATGGTTTCCCAACAGGCCTATTGCACGTATTACTTAGCTGACGCATTACACCCATAGTGGACATACCAATTGGTTTGTTGCTTTGAAGCTCTGCTGGCAGACTGCATCGTTGAAAGAAGTTTCAAGGCGGACGTGCACCGACCGTGCCAGGCGGACGTACCTTGCCTGGAGGACGGGCAACGGCCTTGCCAGGAAAACGCGTGCCAACAGTGGCCCGATCGGTGGAATCCTCTTCGTCCATATGCGCAGGTCGGGCTTGGGACTTCTTTTTCTTTTTTTGGGGTGGGGGGGGGGAGCTTCTCCGTTGTCCTCCTCATTACTCCCACAGGCACAGCGATTCAACTGCATGTGTACGGTCTGCAAGAAAAATAATTTAAAATAAAAAAATTAATAAAACCTAAAATATAAATTAAAAGAAATTACTTTTTTAAAACACTTACACAGTTTTGTTTTAACACAAACAGCATCGCGTCTTGTCTCGCCGGCTTTCGAAGAATAACTGTAACGGAGGATGGCAAGGCTGCCACACTGTAAGATATATATGTAGAGGTGGGCGCGTGAGCGACTTTTATGCGAATTTTACCAATATAGGAAAAACTTAAATTTCTCAAAAACTGTTCAGGCGATTTTGATGAAATATGCATAAAAATGCTTGGAAAATTAATGCTAATCGTTGGCACTACCGTGCATT